>CAUYQG010052567.1:0-12209 GCA_963574415.1 Tarsius wallacei
GTGTGCATTCAATTTGTATATATATTAATTTTATAAATATATACACATTTAAAGTAAAATGTTAATATGAAGTCAAGATGGAAAATGTAAAAGAAAAAACAAAAAATACAAATAAAATTTCAAAAACTGAATAGTATAATGAATAAAATCAAAAAATCGTTGGTAGAATTAATAGCAAATTCAATGTTGTAAGAAATGTCAGTAATCTTAATATAAGATAATGGAAACTGTCCAAACTAAAGCACAGAAGAAACAGAAACACAACCTAGTTATATGGAAAAGAATATTAAGCATCCTAAGAAACAAGTGAACTACATCACAGAAAGAATTAGAAGGTGCAGGATAAATATTTGAATACGTAATGGCCAAACTACTTCCATTCTTAATGAAAAGTACCTCATATTAACAAAGAATTTCAATTCATTGTGAACAGAATAAACTAAAAGCAAACACAGCAAGCCATATTATAAATGACTTTCTAAGAAGCCATAATTATAATAATGAAACGTGAAACATCTTTTAAGCAGCCAGAGAAGAAAACAATAAGTACAAGTGAGCACACATAAAGTTTTCTATTAAATTCTTGTCAGAAAACAAATTCACACTGATTGGGAGGAGGAAAAGGTCAACTTATAATTCTGAATCTGTTGAAAACATCCTCCAGTATTAAGTGCAAAATGAATACACTTTTAAGCAAACAAAAACTGAAAAAAAATTGCCTCCAGCAAAACCACAGTATAGAAAATATTAAAGGAAGTTATACAGGCTGAAGGAAAAATGCAAGTTATAAAGAGTCCTGGCTATGATAAATATGCAAGCAAATCTGTAAGATAATTTGCACGTTAAAATCTAGTAATAAATTACCATTTAAAACAAAAATAATGCTATATATGGAGGTTAGTAGCATATGTATGTGCTGCCATATATAGAAACAAGAACACTAAAGACAAGAGTAGTAAAGATAGTTGTAAAATATTTATATTATTAATGGGAATGAACTTATTTGAGGTAGATTGTCAGAAATTATAAATGCATTTTTTTATACACTCAACTTTCAATGGGCAGCATGGTTGCTTCCATGTTTTTGTTATTGTGAATAATGCTGCAATAAACATGTGTGTGCTGGTATCTTTTTCATGGAATGATTTGAGTTCCTCCAGGTATATTCCCAGAAGGGGTATTTTGAGGTTGTATGAAAGACCGACTTTTAGATCTTTTAGGAATTGCCATACTGTTTTCCACAGAGGTTGTACTAGTTTACACTCCCACCAACAGTGTATAAGTGTTCCCTTTTCCCCTCATCCTCTCCAGCATCTGTTGTTTTTTGAGTTTTTGATGATGGTCATTCTGACTGGAGTTAGGTAGTATCTCAGTGTGGTTTTAATTTGCATTTCTTTGATGACTAGTGAGACTGAGCATTTTTTCATGTATCTGTTGGCTGCTCATATGTCTTCTTATGAAAAGTGTGTATTCATATCTTTTGCCCACTTTGTAATGGAGCTTCTTTTTTCTTTTCAGCACGTTTGCGTTTTTTGTAGATCCTAGACATTAAGACTTTCTCAGATATACAGTTGGCAACAAATATTTTTTCCCAGACTGTGGGCTGTCTTCCTGCTCTCTTGATGGTTTCTTTGTCTTTGCAGAAGCTTTTCAGTTATATGATGTCCCATTTGGCTATCTTATCTCTTTTGTCCTATAAAATTGAGGTTTTGATCAGGAATTGGTTTCCAGTTCCAATTTCTATAAGAGTGTTTCCTGCCTTTTCTAAGGTTCTTACAGTTTGAGGTTTATGTTTAGGTCTTTGATACATTTAGAGTTGATTTTTGTGTATGAGGATAAGTAGGGGTCTTGTTTTAATCTTCTGCTTGTGGTCAGCCAATTTTTCCAGCACCATTTACTGAAGAGGTTCTCCTATCCCCAGCGGTTGATGTTGGAGGCTTTGTTGAAGATGATTTGGCTGAGAAATTGAGGTTTTGCTTCTGGAATCTCTATCCTGTTCCATTGGTCTGCATGCCTGTTATTGTACCAATACCAGGCTGTTTTGATTATTGTAACTTTATTTTAAACTTTAAAGTCTGGAAATGTGATACCTCCCGCGTTGTTTTTGTTGTTGTCATTTTTTTGTTTTTGCTTAGGATTGTTTTGACTATTTGTGGTCATTTATGTTTCCATATGAATTCCTGTATTATTGTTTCCAGGTCTGAGAAGAATGCTGCTGGTTATTTAATTTGTATTGCATTAGAGCTGTAGGTTGCCTTGGGTAAGATGGGCATCTTAACAATGTTGATTCTTCCAATTCATGAGCATGGAAACTTGTTTGTTTTAAAATCATTTCTTGTTTGTTTTAAAATGTTTAATATTAGGCTTCCTTTTAAGTTTGTACTATTTGTCTATTAGATTATCATGCTTACTAGGTAAAACTTTGCTCAAAGTAATGAAAAGTCAAAGAAGTTCTCTAATCCACTGTTGAATCTCTCAAGTAAACACATGGACTTGCATGGCGAATGGAGGATTAACTATTTTCACAATATATGTAACATTAGAAACTGATAGAGCCAGGAAGAGGCCCAATAATCTACGTCAGTTTTTTTTTTAACACTAAATTCACTGATGTTCACATTGTCTTTGTTCTTTAGAAATCAATGCACACAAGCCAGAAAAACATCCTGTCTCAAAAAACTTTTTATTTATTTGTTCATTAATTCATCCATTCATTCATTTGCTTATTTATTTGTTTATCTATTTATTTAGGTTTTGAGTTGGCATTTCACTCTGTTTCCCAGTGCAGTGGCATGGTTATAACCACCGCAGCCTCAACCTGCTAGGCCCAGATGATCCTTCTCTCTTAGCTGGCCTATTTTTTTTAATTGTAGAAACAATGTCTTGCCATGTTGCCCAGTCCTGTCTCAAATTTCTGAACTCAGACAATCCTCTCACCTCAGTCTCCCTAAGTGCTGGATTACAGGCATGTGGCACCACACCAGGCCTCAGAACACTTTTTTATGGAAGAAATGCCCAGAATCACCCAGGCTACTTCATCACAGAGTTATTGTAGTGATATTATAAGATAATATATACTAAATCCCTAGCACAAGGTATGTAGTGATATTATAAGATAATATATACTAAATTCCTAGCATATAAAAAGTTGCTCAATAAATATAGGATGAATAATTAAATTTTGACAGTCTTGACCAATCAAATGTCTGTCTCTTGATAAGTCTGTTTCCATTGTGACAAACTAAAGCAGTCTCAGTTCATTACAGGAATATTTCAGAATATCTTATATATTGTACATGTGTTCATCATATTCATGTTTTCAATGAAATTGAGGAATTACTGCTGTATAAGGAAGTTATTTTATGTAATATATACAGTATGAACCTTAGCACATGATATCCATATAAAACTACCACCACAAACAATATAATAATCATATACATTCCCCAAATTTGTATTGTCCTTTTATAATATATTTCTCCCTGACATTTCCCCTCTCCTGGAAAACCACTGATCTGCTTTCTGTCACTATAAAGTACTTTTTGCATGTTTAAGACTTTTATTTGAATGGAATTATTAAATTTGGTTTGAGGCTTTCTTTGTGCCTTGATTTCCCTGCATAACAAACTGAAACCTAACCCAGCAGCTAAACCAACCAAAACCTAATTTAGGAATATAGAAATAAATAGACATCTTAGAGATAGGGACGAGATGAGGAGGTAGAGAGAGAGATAAAGGTAGATATAGATAGAGAACTAGAGATATAGGCATAACCATAGACATAGATATAGATAAAGACGTACTTTGTAGCAGATAGCTGAATCACAATCAATTGACAACAGCTGAATTTTGGCTAATCACCAGCAACCAACTGATCAAACAATGTCTAAGTAAGGTTAAATGCTTAACTATAACACATCAAGTTATATCTGTACTTTAATTTTGTTGTCCATTTAGAAATACTCACTGCCCACGTTTCAGATTTCAGCTTTGTGAACCTCTTCCAGTTCTGAGTGATGCTTAATTTATGCATTGTTTTAAAGATAATTATATTGTAAGAACTCTCTTTTTGTCTGACTTATTTCACTTTGCATAATTATTTTAAAATTCATCAACACCATATGTCAACATTTTTTTCCTTTTTTTTTTTTGGATGCATAATGTTCTACTGCTTGTTTATACCACAACTTGTTCATGTATTTTCCCATTGAAAGACATTTGTGTTCTTTTCTATGTTTTGTTATTATAAATAAATGAACATACATGTAAAAGTCATGGTGTGGATATATACTTTATTTTTCCTTTACATAAGTGTCAGGAGAGAAATAGCGGGGTAATATAGCATTTGGTTCACTTTCTAATAAACTGTGTAATTGCTATCAAAATGATTGTAATATTTCCATTCCCATCATTAATGTATGAGATTTCCAATTGTTTTATATTCTCACCAAAACATGATATCATCAGTATTTTTAATTTAAGCCCTTGATATAAGTGGTATGTCATGCTGGCTTACGTTTAAATTTCCTTAGTGAGAAATGATGTTGAGAATATTTTATGTGACTCTTTTATCATTGATGTATCTTCTGTAGTAAAGTTTTGTTTTGTTTTGTTTTTGTTTTTGTTTTGAGTTGGAGTCTCACTCTGTCGCCCAGACTGGAGTGCAGTGGCCGCTCCCGGCCACCGCAGCCTCGACCTGCTGAGCTCCAGCGATCTCTCCGCCTCAGCCTTCCAAGCAGCTGGAACTACAGGCGCCCGCTACCACGCCCGGCTAATTTTTTTTTATTTATTGTAGAGATGAGGTCTCGCCAAGTTGCCCAGGTGGGTCTTGAACCCGCGGGCTCAGGCAATCCACTCACCTCAGTCTCCATATTTATTGAGCATTTTTTCTGATAGGTTTTGTTTATATTTTAGATTTGTGCTCTTTATCAGATATTTGTTTAACAAATAGTTTTTTACACCCTGACTTTTCATTTGTTTAATAACATCTTTTGAAGAACAGAAGCTTTTAATTATGATTAAGTTAAATGTGTAGATCTGTTCTGTGTTTTAGTATCTTATTTAAGAAATATTTGCCTGATTTAAGGTTACTATGATTTTCTCCTACATTTGTTTCTAAACATTTTATAAATCATTTTACATGTATAAATCAAATCCATTTTATTTTTTGTATATGATGTGAGGCAATGGACATGGTTTGTATTTTGGTTTGGTTATAATTTGGCTACCCAACGATTTCAAAACCATTAGCTGAAATAAAAACTTACTCATTATACACCACTTGCCTTGGCGTCTCTATCAAACATCAAATTTCCATGTTTGTGTGGGTCTAACTCTGAACTCTCATTTTATTTCTTTGCTTTATATATCTGTCTTTAAACCAATATGGACTTCACTGCCAGAGCATAGTAACTCTTAGAATCAAGTGTATCATGGTCTTGCACTTTGTTCTTTTTCAAAATCTCCAGATAATATAAGTATGCTTTTATTTATGAAGTATTTTTCTCATATAAAAGGAAAATACTTAGTGTTACATTCCTCTGCCAAAAAATCCAGATATGAAAATATGATGAAACTGTAGCTGTGAAGATGAAGTACAAATTATTATTTATGAACACAGATCCTTTCTCAGTCCAGGATGACAGTGAAATCACCAATGGATTTCCACATTTCAATGATGGACAACACAAGTGACCATTAGAGAAAATGTGTTCCTGTGTTTTTAGTAAAGTAAACTAGTTACACAGGCTGATATTACTGATATTATAGTCAGTCACACAGACGCATAAACATATAAAAATGCAATATGTATATAATTCATATATATGTGCATATATACATATAAACACAAACATACATATACACACACATATACACACACGCCGGCCACCCAAAAAGGAATATATTTATAAAAAATTGTGTATTCTTACATGTTTAAACTTCAACCACATTCAAAGTACTCTCCATTTGATGAAATACACCTATTGCTCTTTTCCACTGCTCAAAACAGTTTAACTCATCAATTTTGACGCCTTTTAGTGTTTCCGCCATTTTTTGTTTTATCTCTTCCACATTGGGAAAATGCTTTCCTTCGTGGACTTTTTTCAGTGGGAAAACAAAAAAGAAAAGTTGACCAGGGTGAGATTGGGTGAATAGGGAGGGTGGGGCACAGGGTCATGCCATTTTTGGCCAAAAAACTGCTGAACACTCAGCACGGTGTGAACAGGTTGTTTGTGTAAATCACCCATCATGAAATGTGTCAAACTAATTGAAAGACTCTCCAAAAAAAAAAAAAAAAATCACTGAACACAGCCTTTTACAATCATGCTAACTGGTACACTGAAGCTAATGGGTTCTTAGAACACTTACCTAATAGAGGAAGTCTGTACTACAACGGCCCCACCCTCCAAAAAATAATTCTGTTTATTTTTTGAGTCCCCTTCGTATATGTTATGTAGAAACAGAATTTCTGGATTAGACAAGGCAGCTTTCAGTTACAAATAGGACTCAAGTAAGACTTTAGGAAAAATAAAAGACCTTTCCTAGCTATGGTCAAATATTTCTTAGAATGCTCCTGAAATAGACCTTAACAACAATAACCCATTATTAGGCTTTGTTTTAGGTGCTGATCTTTTTTTAAAAAAAAGCAGTATTGAATATTTTCTCATAATTGTATACATTGATTTATATAGTGTGTTCTCTAATATATACTTTATATATATATATACACACACACACACACAAACACATTTGTTTTATTTTTGTTCATTGGCTAGTTTGCTCGTTTTAAATTTTAGTATTAAGTTAATATTAGTAACATTTCTATTGCTCTACCTCATACAGTTGTAAGGATATAAAATAAAATGTATACTATAATAATTATATATATTATAATATATATAATATATAATAATTATATATATTATAACATAGCACATGTACACAGCAATACATGGCGAAGTGACAAATGGTAAGCAGGTACTCTAAAATAGTGATAAGAAGGTTGCAGTTATTTTACAAAAATGCTTTTTAAAAAAATTAATTCTCTTTTAACACTCCCTACAATAGTGATATATTATATTGGGGTGAATATGAGATGAAACTGGGTATGATCATAGACCAGAGATTACAGGTAACTTTTTTTAAATTTTGAAAGTGTGAAAATATGTACCTGGAGATTTATGTTGCAAAAGGTTTTGAAGTTTTCTCGGTATTTTGCATAAGTCTCTTGGTAGATTAATGATATCATATGGGCGTCAGATGGGAGTGCTGTATTTTTTCTATTTCTATCATAGACCATTTTCACATAATTGATTATGCCTTTCCTTCTCTCATTCTTAAATTCTATCTTTTTAGTGGGGTCTTACTTTATTGTCCAGGGTGGAGTGCAGGGGCATGGTCACAGCTAACCACTGCCTCGACCCTCCTGGGCTCAGGTGACCCTTCTGCTTCAGCCTTTCTAGTAGCTGGGACTGCATGCATGCACAACCACATCCAGCTAATTTCATTCTTAAATTCTTACTCCTGTATGTTTGGTGTTTGCATCATTTCATGAGAAAGGTCAAATTCATCATTTTCAAAATTGTTACTGAGACTAAATTATCAGGCTTTTTACTAGCACAGTATCTTCTGGGCCAGTTTTAAAATTATTACCAGTCTACCTATTCATCCACCTTTTCTTCATAGGACCATGCTCTTCTTCATATCACAGAAATTTTAGGAAATCACCATAATTATAAAGTTATATGGGGGCCCATATCACTTGGGGATTGAATAATTTATGAGTATGTATTTTTTCCTCCCATACATTTTGAATATAAACTTGAGTGACTCTCTATGAAGGAGAAAGAGAGTGCCTTCTAAAGAGATGCTCAGTAGATGAAAGGAGCATGGCTCAAACGTCTTCACTTGGGAGAAATGGCTCAAATATCTTCACGTCTGTTTTGAGCAGCTACTTTCTAACCCAGTCCATGTGCTCAGAAAATGAGGTTTTGCTACTGAAAAACATGGGTAATGGATGAAAGGAGCATCTCCATAGTATTTTTTTTTTGTCAACAAATATAATTTATTTAATCAATGGATGCCAAAAGGACAATATCTAAAATTCAGCAGCAAGATAGACAAGGAGACCTCATTAAACTAAAGAGCATTTGCACAGCAAAAGAAATCATCAAGAAAGTATAGAGACAACCCATAGAATGGGGAAAAAATTGCTAATTATAGATCTGACAAAAGCCTAACATCCAGGATCTACAAGGAACTCAAAAGAGCTGAAATGAAAAAAAAAAATCCTATCAAAAAGTAGGCAAAGAATATGGATAGACACTTCTCAGAAGAAAATATACAAACAACCAACAGATACATGAAAATAATGCTCAGACTCACTAGTCCAGGGATTTTCCATGAACTTGGTGAGATTAACAACTTTCTGTTCTCAGAAGTCATCACTGCTGCCTTCCTTTGTCACATATCTAGCATTACAATGTCTTTTTTTCTATTCGTTTCAACACCTAACAATAGTCCTAATCTTGATTATAAAGAAATAGTGGCAATAGAAGTCCATCTTTATATATTCTCTTTCTAATTGTGATGTCTTATGAAGAACTTGGTCTTAAGTCTAACTTCAGAATCAGCAGAAAACAGCACTTTCTTTTGTGGAGCAGAAGCAATGAATGATTGGAGTAGGTATTAAAATCATTCTCTGCTTTATGATGTGTAGATTAATGAAAGTATTAAACCATTCTAATGACAGATAAGAAAATTATATTCACTGTTGCTGAAAGAAATAAAATTATTTCATCATAAATTAAAGAAGTCTAAAATGTTGCAAGCTCATCAATAGTGCATAAGCAACAAAGAGGCACAATTTATAGCCTATTATGAAACACCTTAATTTCTTAACATCGATCATTTTTTTCTGCCTCATTACTATCATTGTTATTCTCAAATACTTATTGAAAGCAGCAATTTTTGCAAAGAGTGAGGATTAATATGTGTTAGATTATTACCATTTTTAAGAGGAATGCTAGAATTTCCCTATTTTAGTAGCATATTGCATTGTTAACTTTTATTTCCATTGGCATTCTCATTGAGTTAACAGCCGTACTTTAAATTTGAATGATGTGATTTACTGCTCAAATATTAAATCTGGATTTTTAGTAAATAGTTATACTGGAAATTCAAAAAATATATTTCTAAGAATGTCACTTCCTCATATTGGTAAAACTTTATGGAATGTGTTGATTCATCAGCACAGGCTATCACATAGTATAGTGTCATAAAAAGTCAGTGACAGAACATCTTTGTTGGACATCTCTTGTCTACCTCTATATGCCATTTGATCTTTCGGCTGTTGCAGCTTAATAATGCTTTTCCATGGGCCTTATCTGTGTGCTTTTTACTTCTTGCCTTGAATCTTCTCCAATGCTAAGATATAAGATGGTTGCAGAAAACTCAACACTCATAAATGTATGATCTGGAAATACAATCTGGGGAATGTATGACTGGCACCCTATGACTAATATTGAAAAATTTGTGATGAGAGTCCCTGAATCATTACTTCTTTTCTTTATCCCCGTGACAATATCTCTTTCACTTCTTTCTATAGGAAATGGAAAGTAAAACCCTGTGTGTTAATCCCGTATATTCACTTACTCATTACTGAAGAAATATGGAATTTACTTTCACCACATGCCCTCATACATTTATGTAAAACCATGTCCTAGGCAAGCATTGCCAATCAATTGGAATTTGTATCTTTGCCTGAAGTCATTTTCCAGTATTCCAATGAAAGTTAGATTCATAGGTAATCATGGACTCTATTTTTCATTATGTAATCACTGATCCCTATAAATATATAAAGAACTAAGGTCACACACATGGAATATGCAAGTAAGTAACTGGATTTGCATATTTATTTGCTGACTCTTCTTACACAAATATTGTGGAAGTAATAGGAATGAATTTATGGCCTGGCATAATTATGATCATTATTGGACCATGAGGTTAGGTTGAGAATAGATAAAAACATAAATGTTGACTGTGCAAACTAAATTAATCTAACACTGAAAGCTATTCAAGAAAAATTACAGCCTAGATAAATTCTGCCTCTCTAAGTTTTTGTTCCATAAATGAACTTGACTTTTGAATTCAAAATTGTATTGAAACCTTCACTGCTGTATCCCTCTTGTTTCCATGATTTGTGAAAGAAAGATTTAATAGTGTTTATCCTATGTCTTCCAAGTGTGGTATATTGGGTGTACAACTGTAGCTATAATCCTCATCTATTTTTTGCATAAGCAGTAGTGAAAATGTCCCTGGAAGTACAGATCACCAGTGGTGGCCCACCATAGTGATAAACCTGATAACACAACCTTGGACTGGCTTTCTCTATTTCCCTGTTATCATCCAGTCCTCACGCCAATTACTTAGGATTATCTCCTAAAATAAACTAGCTGTATACAAGGCTCTGTTTATCTGGATTTATTAAGAGAAACTAAGTAAGGCAGATGCTTCATGATTTGTATGTTTCACAAGTATTCTGAGAAGTACCAGTAACTAACATATAACTCAAATTAAATTTAAGCAAAAATGCAATGAACATTTATAGTTACTCATATATATGAATAATTTGGGAGAAAGTTGGCTAGAAACCCAAGTAAGTTTATTAGTGATTGGCATCTCTTCCTTTTTCAGGATTGCTTTGTGTGCATGTGTGTATGTGTGTTGGCTTCATTCCAAAACATAGTCCTCAACCACAGGTAACCTCTTATAGCCACAGATATATACTTTGTTAAGTTCTGAATCTAAAATAAATATGTCTTTTTTCCAATGTTTTTAATGGTATAAAATTGAGTATCTTCTCAGGTTGGTCTAATCTTCTTCACATCTTACCCTCGGCTAATACAATGTGATGTTACTATTAGATATTATTGATCTACGGGTAAATCCCTATACTAAAGAGGCACAGTGTCTCTACATCTTAACAACATGGTTTGAGACTACAAAAACAGTTGTTTAACAAGTAAAGTTAAAAGTTTTTTACTATCAGAAGTGAAGACGAATGCTGGGCAGACAAAAATGACAGGTGATGCGATATATTTTAATCATCTCATTCATATTTCATATCCCTTTTAACAAACAGAAAGTTTATGAGTTTGTACTTCTCTTGCCCTGCCCACATGCACTAAAGACCACCTATAAATCTTCTGCTTTCCTCAACCAGATGACTTTCCAGCAGAATTCTACAAAACTTACATGGAGGAACTGATACCAATCCTATTGAAAGTATTCCAGGGAACTGAGAAAAATGGAACTCTCCCCAAGTCATTTTATGTAGCTAATATCACATTGATGCCCAAACTGAATAAAAACCCAACAAAGAAAGAGAACTACAGACTAATTTCCCTGATGAACATAAATGCAAAAATTCTCAACAAAGGTCTAGTCAATCAGATTCAACAACACATCACAAAAATTATGCACCATGAATGAGTAGGTTTCATCCCTGGGATGCAGGGCTGGTTCAACATCTTCAAGACCATAAATATAATTAAATACATCAGCAGATGTAAAAAGATGAACCACATGATTATACCATTAGACTCAGAAAAACCTCTCAACAAAATCCATCATCCCTTCTTGATAAATACTCTCAAATACCCAGGCAAAAAGGGAACGTAACTCAAAATATTAATAGCCATCTATGATAAACCCACAGTCAACATATTGCTACATGGACAGAAGTTGGAAGCATTTCCTCTGAAAATCAGAAAAACATAAGGTTGCCCATACTCCCTCCTCCTATTCAACATAGTGTTGAAGTTTTAGCTAGAGTAATCAGACAAGAGAAAGAAATCAAGGGTATCCAAATAGGAAAAAAGGAAGTTAAGTTATCCCTCTTTGATGATGATATGACCCTATATCTTGAAAACCCAAACGAATATGTCAAAAATCTCCTTGCACAAATAAGGGACTTTGGCAAAGTCTCAGGGTACAAAATTGATGTGCAAAAGACAGTCTCATTTTTATACACCAAAAACAAACAGGCAGCGAACCAAATAAGAAGCACTGTATATACTTCATATAGGTGGAATCATACAACATTTGCCCTTCTGTGTTTGGCTTATTTCACTTAACATAATGTTCTCAAGGTTTATCCATGAGTAGCATGTGTCAGAATTTCATTTTTTTTTAAGGCTCAATAATAT
>CAUYQG010052568.1:0-49516 GCA_963574415.1 Tarsius wallacei
ACTAGGAAGGAGCTGATAACTGAGATAAAAGCAATAAAGAATACTGTGAATGAAATAAATAACAAACTGATAAGCATGGAAAGCAGAATTACCCAAGCAGAAGAAAGAATATCAGAGCTTGAGGACCAAAATATAGAACTAATCCAAACTGTTAAAAACACAGAAAACAAGCTCAAAAAGGCAGAACAAAACCTTCAAGAGATGAGCGATTACTTTAAGAGACCAAACCTAAGAGTAATTGCCCTTCCTGAGGCACAAAGAGAGACAGAGACCACACTGGAACAAGCTTGTTTTCTGTGTTTTTAACAGTTTGGATTAGTTCTATATTTTGGTCCTCAAGCTCTGATATTCTTTCTTCTGCTTGGGTAATTCTGCCTTCCATGCTTATCAGTTTGTTATTTATTTCATTCACAGTATTCTTTATTGCTGTTATCTCAGTTGTCAGCTCCTTCCTAGTTTCTTCTTGACTCTCCTCAATTTTTTTTAATCTCTCAATTAATGTCTTGATATCTAGATTTGTAGTTTGAGACCAGTCATTCTGGGGGCTCTTCATTGTTTGCATTCCGAAGTCAGTTTTCTCAGTGTCTGCCCTCCCAGGGGTCTGGGAGAGACTCATATTCTTCTTTTGGTTTTCTTCATTTGTGTAGATTTCTCTATCTCTCCTCCTTTCCTTCCCTTTCTTTAATTCTGTTTTTCAGGGAAGGTGGGGTTGCTTTTGCTTCGCTTGTGCAATCTCCTGTTCTTCCTTATGAGGGTCCTCTGGCTTTGTTCACTTTTGAGATTGGAGTGTGGGCTGTGGGCTGTACTTTTTGCAGTTTTGAGGTTTAACTGAGGGGGAAGTTGTGATTCAGAATCTATATGCTGATTCCAGCATCCACCTACCAGTGTATGAGCCCACTGAAACCTCTTTCCCACTGTCTTACAATCTTTCTGTGCAGCAGAATGTAGGTTTGGTCCCTGGAACAAGAGGAGGTACAAAAGAGGAAAATAATGGAGGAAGGAGGGGTCAATAGGAAGTTAGAAAGAGACAAGAGTGAGAGGGAAAACAGACATACATACCAACTAACAGGTGAAAAAGAGACACAAGACCGGAGAGAAGTGAATAAAAACTCGCAAGGAAAATTCCCTAAAGAACACTGGTAGCTATACAAAGGCAGACCAAAAAAATCCTGCCTTTTGATGTGTTTTGCCTAACACAAATGATAGTGTACGTCAATAAGCAAACAGAAGTGAGCAAAACAAACAGTCAAAGTGATAAAATCAAAAGTCAAAGTAAGAAATCAGACTTGCTCTGGGATCTTTCCTGTGTGTCTAAAGTTTCTTCATCTCTGCTCTCCGGCCTCTTCCCTTACTTTCATTGCAGACAGCTACATTTACTGCAGCTTGGATTTCTTCTTTTGGCCTGCTGCCTGGGAAGTCTGCTACGCTTAGTTCCCTTTGTCTGCTTCAGTGTAGGAGAGGGGCTTTGTCTTCTGTTTAGCGACTCTACCTTGGGAACCAAGGTGGAGGCTGCTGGTAGGTGGGCGGGGCAATGCAAATCTCTGCCTGGAGAATGGCCAAGGTGGCAGTTTCACTTTCGCGGATCCTTTCTCTCTGCTTGTTTGAGTCCCTGGGTGATCCACTATGATGGCCTGTGGTAGCACGGGAGCCACCGGGGATCAGCTACACAGCTGGGCGCTGGATCCGGGGCACTACCAGTGGAGTGGGGTGGAGGAGGGGGTCAGGAGTTCCCTCCTCTGGAGCTGAGAGCCTCTGATCAGCACCTCCTCCAGATATGCTGTTCCCTTACATAAGCATGGGGTCGCGCTGAGTGCCTCAGCCAGGGTGGGCCTAGAGCTCCAGAGCTCCAGAGCTCCAAAACTCCAAAGGGAAGGCGGTGATTGCTCACAGGGTATTTCAGCCAGAAATGGAATCGGTTTCTCTGAAGGGCGGGTGCCCAGAGCCTCCCTGGGTGACTGGCAGCTTGGTCTGGACAAGACGATGTAGCCAGGGAGGGAGCCGAGACCTGAGACTCCCGCGCGCGGCAGCAGCTGGGGGCACAATATCCGACCCTGTATAGGACCGAGGGTCCCCAGGCCTCGGACCAGTGTGGCTGGTGGTGGGCAGGGGGGTGGGGGAAGGAAAGCAAGAATCTTTTTGGGAACTCATGTTCGGAGGATCTCACAATTCCACCTATGCCGTCGTCATCTTACCGGAACTCCCCCAGTAATTGAATTTCTAATCTATTGTTCATTCATTCATTTATTCTCTTATTCACTATTTAGCCAGTCACACATCAAATATTTACTGATTACATATTATATGCCAAGAAGTTCTAGGACCTAAGGATGCAACAGCGAAACACATACAAGGTCCTAACTCTCATGGAGTTTACATTTGGAGGACAGGTTGAGAGAACAAAGAGACGGATAATAAAGACGTAAGCTCAAACACAAATGAGATGATGTTTCAGATTGGGATATATGCTATAAAGAAAACAGAAGAAGCTCATGAAATAAGAAGCCTGGGGCGAGGGAGGGATTGGTCAGCAGCGGCCTCTCTGAGGAGGCAGCTTCTGAGCTGTCATCTGAATAACAAGGACATTAAGAGTGGATGAGGTAAGGATGCAGGAAGGAGTGAGTAGGAAACAGTCATGTCCTAGGGTGGATATCAGTTCTGTATGTGCCTAAAAGAGAAAGAAGATCAATGTGATTAGAGCTGAGAGTCATGCGTAGAGAGGTGGGAGGTGAGGATGTAGGTAGCTGAGTAGATTGAGTGTGGATTTTTCTCTATGTGCAGCAGGACTCCATTAGGGTTTTAGGGAGGGGTGATAGTGTGATCTGATTCCTGCAAGTTGGATGTGGCAAAAAGAAAGGACAGAAGAGAGTATGTACAACAGGGGACGCTTGTGACAAATAAGTTGCCATATCCCCCCACTGTTCCAGCCCATTATCCACAAGCCTTAGGGCATGAGGACAAGCAATATTCTAGCTGGCCTAGGAATAAGAGCTGGGTTGAGCACTGAGGAAAAGGTGAATTTGCTCCAGTGTACAAGGGACTCTAGACAGCTTACTAAGACAAGAAGCTCCAAGCCCTACCGAGTTTGAGACCTTGGACAAGTGAATGTTCTGTACCTCAGTTCCTTTCCACATTTTTAACATGGGGTAATGACAGTATCCCCTTCATGAGATTGTTCTGATTATTTATATAAAATGGTACTTAAAATAATCCTGGGAACATAAACACTCAATAAGAGATAGCAAGTACTACTACTACTGTTGCTATTATGTCAATTAATCATATGAGACTTTGAGATCCAGCTTGACTCCTTGCAAAACCCTCTCTAAGCAGCAGCAAATAAACTGACAAGAGAGCTAGTAATGAGCTGCTTCATATTTCTGAGAGAGTCCTATTCCTAGCCATCTGCATCCTGAGGAAAATTATCCAACGTGGGCAAACTATGAGAATTGTTGTCTACCTTCAGACTATGCTGGAAAATTAACAGGATGAGTTACTAGTGCCATTTCCAACTTTTCTTTTTTGGTCATTTAGTTGGTTGGAAACAAGTGGATGAGCTGGAGATAACAGAAGCTGCCACTCTGGACATTCACTGAATCCTGAAGCTCCTCCTCAGTAGAGACTCATGGAGCTGCCATTGCTGATACTCTGCTACATATCCTCTTGGCCCACCTCTGAGGTCACCTGTAGCCATCAAGTTTCTATATATGCTGACAGTGCCCACCCCCAAGCACCTGTCTTTCTGTTTCTCCACAGGCTCAGCCCATGTTCAGGGCAGACTAGAAGTGCCAGAGATAAAACACCCCCATGTATACCCACCAACCAATGAAGGATGAGGTCAGTGGATAAATACCTAGCTTCCCTGTTCTTAGGTGGGGACAAATCTGAGCCCATTTTATATAAGATCCCTAGCAAGACTTAGCCCTAGTTGCCTTTTTCCTTAATCTGCTTCTTAAAATAAATGTGTGTGTGTGTGTGTGTGTGTGTGTGTGTGTGTGTGTGTGTGTGTGTGTGTGTGTCTGTGGTCTGCTTCACTCTCCTTTCCCTCTTTTCTGTTTCCTGGAACTATCTACTAAATAAACTATCATGCCCAAGTCACTGTCTCAGATTTCACTTTTGAAAGAATTCAAATTAGGACATCACACAATGCTCCCAAAAAGCACAGCACTCATATGAGCTTCCTTTCACAATGGAACAACATTTCCCAGTCACTATCCCAATGATCAATGGGAATGGAATGACAGTGGACAAAAAAATGGGAGGAAGGGAGAAAACTTGTCATGTGTTGGGGGATCTCTAAACTACCTTCATGACCAAGAAGTCACCCTGACCCTTTCTGACTTAAGCTACAGTCACACAGATAGGCACTTCCATAACAAAGATGCATAAAATGCCTGTGGCATTAATTATTACTTGATGCAGAATTTTGACAGAATTTAGTTATAAACTGAACATGTTGAGACAGGCACTGGCATAAAGCCCCAACCTAGTCAGATGTACATCTTAATTTACTGCAGATGGGCACCAAGTCATTCTGCCAATTTGGATGTTCCCAATAAGGTTTCACAAATAGATCTGTTCTCCAACAATATTGGCTTTCACTCTAAAGTGGAACAAATATAAAAAATGTGACTTAATTTATACATATGCACATACACATACTATGGTTACAAGCTGAGATAGAAGCCAGTTAGGTTAGATTTTGTTCAACATTCAAAATAATCTATTATTATCATTTTTCTGCTAAAGGTCATTTGCATTTAACCATTTTAATACTTATTTATAAAGATAAACTTTCCCCATAAAGAGTAAAATAAACAATTGCCAGCTATCTCACATATGTTCTCTACACCCTAGTTCTCATGTACTATTTTTTATTCTTCCCCAAGTATAATATGAAACTAAGTTCAATTGTCTTCTGTTGATGCCATAGATTTTCCTTCATTTTTCTGTGTTCGATGACATCTTCCACTTGAAACATGAAAGGTTAAAAGTACTGGCTAGTCAAATTCCACTGATGTTAATGGAGAATAGAGTTTTATAAAATGACAACTATAACAGAGAAATTTTATATTAAATGGGGATCACCAAAAGTCTATGTTGTTGGGTATCATGGGGGAGTTTTTATGACATCTCTTTGAAATGGTAGATGATTTCTCCTAGTGACAAATAGTTCAAAAGATTTTACTTCTAAGAGTTGTCATGCCCCAGCTTTTGTTTTGTCAAGCTGTGATATGTTGCTTCTTTCCAATAATCAAGAGGGCTAGCTCCATCAGATTAAAACTATTTCATAAGTTCTAATAAGTAAAAATACCCATAATCAAATTGAACTGCATTAATACTAGCTTTAATATTTTGAATCTAAAAAGATATGTTTGAAGAATTAATAGACTCTACCACAAATTCAATTCTAGAATGCCTTCTTAGGACATAATAGGATAAGATCACTTCCTTGTGCTTAAGCCTGTTGGTACAAGTCATTTCAGTACCAACAAGACATCCAATCCAGAGAAAGTGAGGATCTTGGTAAAAATTACAGCAGCTAAGATAAGATACTGGGGAGATCTTGATGCATACTTGATTCTACCTTGCTCATTCTTCATAATATACTCAAGACTTTGGTGGTTATTCAACCATAGCTTATCAACTATTTAACTAAAGTGATGCCCAGGTCCTTGCTTGGTATGACCTCCTTTAAGAAAAAAGATAACTCTTAAAGATGCCTAACTGATTCAAAAGTGCAATTACTTAATCTTAAATTCTGAAAAAATTTTGGTGGTTCCTTCAACTCTTCAAAACAGTGTAGTGGTACTCTGAGATAAATCATTTACTCTTGCTTAAACATTTATAGCTAAAAAGTGCTCACCAGCTCCCAACAGAGGTTCATTCTATTGTGTTTCTTGCCTTGGCCATTATGAAGTTCTTTCTGATAATAAGTCAAAATCTCTCTCTTTGCCTCTTTTATCCATTGTCCCTAATTCTGTCTCCAAATACTATAGCACATACCTCATTATACTGTCTTTTATGTTCAAAAAACTATCTTTTTTCTCCTTGCCATCAATTAACTTTAAGCCCCTTGAGAGTAAAGGCATTACTTTAATTATTTTTAGACTCTAAAGATCTAGTGCAAAATAGGTGCTCAATAAATGTATATTGAAAGAATAAACATAAAGCAATCTCTATTTCCTTCTAAAGTATGTCTTCATTTGAAGATATTCTTGATCAACAAGATTATTTATTAATTCCCCAGTCACATATAACACCCATTATTAAGCAGAGAAAATTACTTCTTGTCTCTATTTAAATTAAATTTTATATCAATGGAGGAAAACAGAAGAATAGATAAAACAAAAGTGAGAGCATATTACATATTTATATTTGAACATTAGTTTATCTACCCTCGTTAAAATGTACTATATCTGAAACAAACTTTGAATCTAAAGATGCAAACAAGAAGACTGGAAAGCTGACCCAATTCCCCATCTGGTCTCTAACACTTAGTTCCTCTTTGCTCACCACTCACACCGAGGAGGATAAAATTACCCTTTCAGATAAAGCAAGGCTCTAATCTGACAGTGCTGCCCTTTCTGTGTTTTAGGCTTTCTCAGCTGGATCTCCACAGAGTCCTCAAGAAACACAGGTGTAATTAATAATTTAGGCTTTACAGACGGGAACCCAAATGTCCTACTCTTTCAACTGGTAATTGTTTGAAAATAAGTGATAAGAGTTGTAACAAGAGCATTTCTTGTGCAGAGGAAGAGCTAATATTATACACAGATTGACCATCAAATTAATATATTAAAAAATTAGGAAGTTAAACATAGCTATTGCATCAAGCAACAGTGTATACATGTTGACACATTAAACCATATCCAAAAAATGAATTGCAAATACAGGTAAGAAGACCCTCAAGTTAAATTATTTGCCTTGTCTGTGAATAAGGCAAAATATAACTTTACTAGGGCTCCCAATTAAAATATTTGCAAAAAAGTGATTAATTTGTCTAGTAAAAGAGGTATATAACAGGATATGAGAATTTTAAACTATACACTACGTAGGATTAAAGGTAAAAATATAGAATCTTTTAATATGACCAGGTTTAGGAATCAAGCATGAACACAACTTTGTTATATTTCTTCCCATTTTCATTCTCTTTTTCTTTTTCTAAGACCAAATGGTTTACCATTTAGTCCACTGTAAAGCTAAAAATTAGCAGTCATTTATTTTCCTATAAATTTGTGAGAGTCTTAATAATCAAGAAGTGATCTAAAATATATAATCTTAAGTCATGTGGCTACATGCCTCCAATAGATTGTCAAAATTCAAAGTTTTAACAAACTGAAGTTTAAAGACAGAAGTAGCCTTTGTTAGCAATTCATGGATTGGGCAGCATCCCACCTAAAAAACAGATGAAGCCCTGATGAGCTGTGCAGAGGGTGTTGACTTTATAGACAGAAAGAGCTGAAGAAAGCAGAAATAGGGATTGGCAGTAGCCGGAATCTACCTGGAGGAGGGGACACATAACATCAATAAGGGTACCTTATTAAGGTAAAGTGGGGATGAAAGAGAGGCCCAAACTTTACCTGTACGAGGACCACTTGTATACCTAATCCTAAATTGTACCCTGCATCTTTTTTAAAAAAGATATGGGATACATGGCATTTGCTTTTGGAAAGTTGATCAGGAATTGGTTGCCCATTACAATTTCCATAAGGGTGTTTGCTACATTTTCTTCTAGGATCTTATAGTTAATAAAATTTTAAAAAATTAAAAATTAAAGCAGATATAAGGAATAAGAGCAAGATGGCCATTTCAAAGCTACTTTCCTTATAAGGTTAAAGCAGATGAGAATTCCTTATCATAGAGGCTCAGGTAGACTGACCCCCTTCTAATTGGTTGCTATGAGTTTTGTTTTTTTTTTAATTGATCATTTTAAAGTTCAGTTGTATGATGTGGCACCTAGCAAAAGTGACTCCACTCTTATTTGTTCTGGTCTGTTGGACCTAATGCAAGAGCTCAGTCCAAAACAACAGACTCCCACAACTTTTGTTTAATAATACTAAATATGACTTCACATCTTTTTTGACCTTCATACAAATCGCAAGACACCAAAAGCTCAGCACACGTCAGTAATTTCTGCTACTAAAGTCTGTTATCGATGCATCACCCAGACTGAAATGCCAAGTCTGCATCAAGTATATGTAGTAATTTAAGCAGAGATGAAGTGACTGACATTCTAAGAAACTTCCAGAGGCATATATTTGAGCAACAAGTGCCTAGATCACCACATCAGAGCATTTACTCTCTTCACAAAGAAGAAAAGCATGAGGGGGTGGGAGGCAGTGGCAGCATGGGAAACTACTAATAAAAACCCATTTGCACAAATATTAAATGACTTAAATTACTATAAATGTACTCAATGACACAATACTTGTACTAACATAAATCTAATAAGTAATAATTTTTAATATTGTACAAATCTTGTCCTTAAATTTCATATTAAAATAATTAGCTATACACTACTGTTTTGTGCACAAAATGTCAAAGCTATGCTTCTTAGAAACCTGGATCTTAAAATACTGCCATTGTCTTTTAGAATAGCATGGGTTAGGCCCTTAGTAGGTACTTTGTGAATGCTCATTCAAGAAAGAAATGAATGAATCTACAGTGAATACTAGATAAAATCATCATATGGTAAAGAAAAAAAGATTACTGGAATGTGTCCATAGAGTAAACGTAGAATACTGAGAACTTTTAATGAGAAAACAAGCATAGTTAATATAAGGGTAGCTTTAGAAGAGGAAATATGGGGTGGGAAGACACAACTTTTCACCAGGATTTGTTACTACTTAGAGGCTGAGGAAGCTCCTCAACCTTCCCCTCACAGAGGTAACCGTCTATGGTTGGTGGCTCTAGGTCTGATATCCTGGAACAATTAAGGCCATAGCTGGGAAAAGTCATTTAATTTCTATGAGTCACTTGACTCACCATTTGGCTCTGATAAATCATAAATGATGACATTTGGTAAACTAAACTTGTGAGCAAAACAAAAACTTCCATTATTATTGCTACCACTTATAAAAACACCTACTATATCAATATCCTTGGACTTCTGTAACAAATTACCAGAAACTTGGTGGCTTAAAACAACAGAAATTTATTCTGTCACATGTCTGGAGGCCAGAGGTCCAAAATCAACAAGGCAGTAGGGTCATGCTCCTTCAAAAGTGCTAGAGGAGAATCCTTCCTTGCCTATTCCAGCTTCTGGTGACTGCAGACATCCCTTGGCTTGGGGCTGTATACATCCAATTTCTGTGTCCATCTTCATATGATCCCCTCCCCTGTATGTCCCTGTGTCTTCAACATTCCTTTGACTTTTCTTTGTATGTCCCTGTGTTTAAAATTTACCTCTGGCTTTAAGCCCACCCTAAATCTAGGATGAGCTCATCCTGGGATCCTATGTTACATTTGCAAAGACCCTTTCTCCAAACAGGGTCACATTCACAGGTTCCAGAGGTTAGGACATGGGTATATGGTTTTTGGAGTCCACCATTCAACCCATTACACCTGCCTAAATTGTTGAAAAGTTCCTTCCGTTCTCCTACTCTCATCTTCCCTGATCCCAAACTATAAATGTAAAATAAAATTATTTCCAGAAATTTGCATATAGTTTTGGCTAATTGCTTCATATTCTTGGGAAAATAAATGAGGAAATAACAAAATAACAAGGGGAGAAAATACTTTGCCAGGCAAGTATACATGGTGACAAACGTATTATTAGTAACAACCTTCTGCTCCTGGGTTACACAAGTTTATGTCTCTATAATGTGATATTTATAGATGTTAAGTGAAGCATAACCAAATGATTTGAACAATGATGCTCTTACTTTAGATTTAATAATTAATTGCCATTCTGTTATGCATCAAATAAATGAGAAAATCAAATGCACATTTAAAAATTGAAGATAAATTATATTTCAGTGCTCTTAATCATCTTGGAAAGTGGAGGGATACCAGCAGTTAAACAAGGTCTGTAACATCAAAATATCCTCTGCTAACAATTAGAGCTAATATTTTAAATGAAAATATTACGCTGCTCTAAATAAGCATCAATACAAATCCTGCAGGTGAAGCTCTATTTTTAGAGCTGTTAAAATCAGTTTTATTCTGCCAGAATATCTGAAGACAAGCAGTGTATAGGGAAATAATTCACTATAATATATAAATCACACAGTTTTAGGAATTATACCATTTAAAAACTAAGTTAAAGAATATGGAAGTGTTTCTTTCCTCTTTTGACAAAACATTCCCAATGTTTCAGCAGGTTCAGTGACACTTCTGCACTTTATAATAAGTTATGGACATAAAGGAATGTGGCAGTTGCTGTCGGTCCCTGTATCCTCTGAGCCTCTTCAGTTCCCTGGGACTTCTAGTTCCTATACCTGCATCCTCTGCCTGAGAGCTTCTCCTCAGGCTGCAAGAAGCCACATCACAAGGGCCCTGGGGACATTAACACACTCCCCTGAATTTCTCAACAATTGACCAACAAAAATTGGGGTAAAATACCCCAGCTCCCTTGCTCCTCGTGGGGGTTACCTCTGAGTCTAAATCTATACCATTTCTCAGAGTATCCCTATGGCGATAAAATTATGTCACCCACAGTTGTAATTGGTTTGACAATGTATCCCACAGAGGCTGCCTTCCCTTCTGGTATTCTCATATGGCTCCCACTCCTCCTCTCGCTTCCAAATAGACTACCTATACTCAAATCTTTGTCCTAGGGTCTGCTTCTGAGGAAATTCAGTCAACAGAATTATTATTACCCTCTTTGACCTAAAATATGAATCTTTCTGAAACCACTGCCATACACGAAACATGGAAATACTAACATTAAAAATGACAACTCATATTTGTATAGTGCTATAGCAGGTACTGCTAGGTAATAAAATGGCATGCCCTATTCATTCCCTTCTTCCTTTACCAGAATCTCAACTTTGTTCTAGCATTGAATGGCTATAAGTCTTTGAGAGAAATGCAATCCTTCCACAGATCTAGAGAGTAAACCTTGATTAGGTTTAACAATCATATTCATTTAATTCCCATTTTCACCGACTGCTCAAGAATGGGCAACAGATGCAGTTCTAGCTTACAGGACCAGAACAGCAAGTTTTATTGGAAGCATCTGGGAATTTTTGTCTTGTCTTTATAAACAACATGAAGAGGAGTCATCCCTGACCTTTAAGTGCCATGTAATTAGATAGTTTAGGAGTTGTGGGAGCCACATCACAAGCATGAAGTGAAAAGCCTACAGATGAAAGCCAACATACTAAGAGTGGCAAGGTAGAAAAATAAAATGGGAATTAGATCCTTGATGATATCTTTGACAAATGAATTAACTAATCCTGAAATAGCCTTATCTCTGGACTTCTTGTAATGTGAGATAATAAATCTTATTTAACCTTTTGGGGTCTTCTGTTACTTGCAGCCTAAAACTAATAGAAGTGCTTTTCCAATGTGCAAAACGCTCACATAGAGTATCACAGTGTGTAAAATGCTCTCAGACAGAGCAACCTAGCTAGATCATAGTGTCTCTATTGATCTTTCAGCTACAACTGCATCTTGTACCCTTTCCTGAGCAATCACTAAAAACAGAAATTGAATGAACATAACTTGGTAACAACTAATCAAAGTTTACAACCGCCTTCCCAGACCTACCTATACAGATACAGGCAGAAAGGCAGAAGAGAACAGGGTACTGAAAAGCCAGTACTTAATCTGCGCTCTAGTTATTATTATATAGGACACATCCTCATATACCTACCTCATAAGGAAGGTAGAGGGGTTAAATTAGATAACTGACATACATAATTAACCAAAAGTATGTCATATCACTCTGTAAGTGCTGGTTATTCCACTACTGTTGGATCAGAGAAGACAGCCCAACCCAACCTAATCAATGGTTAGCATCTGTTTTCTAGATAATATATTGACACTTTAATCCACAAGTGAGATGGAGAGGCTGGGATGAAAAAAGATGTCCTGGGAGAAGAGTCAGCTTAACAAAGGCACAGGACATTGAGAAAGGAGTATTAGCTATTCACATTGCTAAAAGTACTAGACAGGGGGTGAGCAAAGAGGGTTAAAAAGGCAGGCAGAGGCCAGCTCACGAGCTTTGAATGCCACATTAAAGAATGTAGACTTTGTTCTGTAGAAGAAGTGGGGCTTATTAAAGGTCAGAATTTTTTCCTACATTGAGATTAAATAAGATTATATATGATTTTACTTTATATCACACTGAGGCTATTGAGGATGGACTTGGAAAGGCAAGTCTAATGGAAGCCTTGTCCCATTTCTCTTGAATTAAATCCTTTCTTGGTGAATCAGGCTGCTTATTTTACTCAGTCATCTTAGAGATGCTTATTTAATCAGCCCCTTTTTCTAAACCACAATGATGGGAATAATTGCCCCCTAAGTGGACATGGAAAATAATATTAAACTTAGAGGTGTTCATCTACTTCAGAATACCGTATCATCAAATTTTGCAGGCTCAGTTCAACCACATGTGAAAAACGTTAGGCATTCTAGGATGCGTTTAACAGATAATTAAGACATAGTTTTCTAAACATGTATTCTTTCTTTGCTATTTTAATGTAAAATACAGAAAAATGAAACTGCTGAAATTCATGATTCCACAATGCACAGTGTGAGTCACTGTCCCCAGAGCATTCTTTCCATAGAAATCATATGTTAGCACATTTTCCTATAATGTCAGTGTAATACATTGATGCATATTTCATTTGTGGTTTTCAGGTTGTTCACTAGAACCCTGGTTGTTTTTTTCTTTTTCTTTTCTTTTCTTTTTTTTTTTTATGCTTACATAATCAGAGGTAACCATATTCTGGAGAACTAGCTGATATAAGAAATGTTGTAGATGTCTGTGAAGGGTTGAACTCAAGATTGCAATCTGAAGAGAAACATACATCAGACTTGAAAGACTTTGGTCTGTGAACAGAAAATTCCAAAAATATTGACAATAGTTAACTTGAAACATATAGAAAAGATGACTCCTTTTATTTACTAATTCTTTTAAGAACTAACACATATAAGTATGAATGAACAGGATGTAAATGAAATTATAAAATACAACACTGGATCTTCATAGAGTTAAAATGTCCTCCAAAATAGATAGATCGTTTGCAATGGCACATTTTGTGTCATTTTTCTCCTTCCTATTTTAACAGAGAAAAAAAAAGATAACAAGAAAGGGAATCAGGATTTAGATATAGTGTGAAAATATGTATTTCCTATGTAATTTCAGTCCCACAGAGTCACAATTGGGAAGAGAAGTGAAAAACACTGATGTCAGAGTCATTCTGGTGACTTTCATTGCACTTTCCTAGTAAGATATTTGATTAGAGTTATTATGACAAAAGAAAGACTTTTTTAGATCAACTTACTGACATCAGCCTTACTCACTGCCTTGTCCTTCTAAATCAGTTATCGTAAATGTTCTCCTCTAGCATCTCCAACCCTCAGGGAGCATGATCAGAAACAGGGTCGATTTGACTTGGTCAACAACATGGATTCAATATCTATCAGCTCTATTGAATAGAAAACCAGCAGGAGGAAGAGGAGAACGTAACAGACAACTTCAAATCAATGTGAATATTTGGTTTATTTGATATCTTCATGTGTCACTATTTGGAAATGCAAATGATCTAAAAAGTTATTATAAGTGCTTCAGCATTCAACTCTCCTAACAAACATACCTAAGTGCCATTAAAGACGAAGATGAGGGCATAGCATCTCTCTAAAAGGTGCTCCTAACCTAAAATAGATACACTATGTGTAACACATGACAAAACATGGCCAGGCACAGGCAGTGACAAGGCATTGTATGAACACATCAATTTTAGAGTCTGGCAAGCCTGGGCAAAAATCTTAGCTTAGTCATTTACTTATTGTATAATCTTAAATATCTCACTTTTCCTCTCTGTACCTTACTTTCCTCATCTGTAATATGGAAATGATACTTGCATCACAGTGAAGTATGAAGAATTACAATAATGTAATGACTAACTCAGTACCTGCTACATGATGCTGATTAATAAACATCAGTGATCAACATTATCATTAACATGGCTAACTTTTAATACCTCAGGACTGAATATGTTCAAAGGGCAACCAGTGAAAATTTGTAACCCCAAATTTTATCTAAGCAACACTGAGGAACTAAGTTCAGATTTTTGTATAGAAATACTATTATACATGGTGAATAGCTTGACAGATAAGAAAACAAACATCTATTTAAATATCAAAATATCCAAAGGCTCTACCAGTGAGATTATGAAACCAAATGAACAATTATAAAGGAGTTTCAATGAGAAAATAAATTTAGAATTTTATTGGGGTGTCAAGACCACATCTCTGTTTCCATTTCTAACATAAAAATTAGAAAATGGGGTCTTTTCCCAACTCCTCAAACTCTCATCCATAAATGAGAATGGGATTCTCCAAGATTTTCTTCTCCTAGTATGGTGAGAGACTTCTTGCAAGGTGAAACCAATACAAAGAGAATCTGAGACCAGTGATGAAGCAGGAGAAGGGGTTTTACTATGAGAAGTAGTATGAAAGCCACTCAGGACCAGGAAGAAGGGCTGGGGATGCTAAAGATATTAAGGACTCAAGGAGCATCAACAAAAGTGGTCAAGTTAGTGCAGGAGCATGTAGTCTAAATATATACCCCCTTTCCCCTTTAGTGTTACCTCACGGGAGCAGTGAGTCCAAGGCTAATGCAGTCAGGGGACAAGAGTGTCAGCATCATAGGAATTAACATGTACCTAGATGGTAGGCATCCTTCCTTTGTCCTGTCCTTCCCTTTCCTCCTCTGTGCCACCCTACCTTGCTACCACTAGTATGCATTTGGCACTGGAACAAAGAGTGAAATTCCAATTCACTAAGAAACATTGGGAAAGAACATGTCCATTTGTCCAGTCAGCTGCTGTTCAAGAGAAAGCTTAGGGCATTAGAGTCCTAGCCAACCCCCGAGGCTACTACTGGAGAAAGTGGTCAAGAATATGAATAATTTGAAAAAGGGGGCAGATTAAACCACATAATTATAATAAGAGGAAATTGTTGGTTTGGAAAAAGTAAATCCTTTTTCCAGCGTTACCTCAAAGAGGAGTTCAAAAATGATTTCACCATATTGGATGAAATAAGCTGAAGACAGGATATTCCAACAGATTTCTGCCATAACCAGAGTGACTATATTTCCTGGTTTATGTCTTCTGAGTCAGCGTAATTATAAATACCACTCCCTTTCACTTTTAAACTGTCATGTTTAAATAATAAATTATAGAGTCAACCTAGCTATAGCCTATACAGCACATTCCAGCATCATTAAAGAGCTACAGATATTTTAAGAGTTCATAATTTTATCTGTGTTTCATCAAGGACTATGTCCAGATCACCAAGCCTCACATAACTAGACGTGCCTATACTCAGACCTTTGCAAGTCAAAGAATGATCTAAGTCTTAGAAAGAAGACTCAGTGATTATAAGAAGTCCAGGAGAAGGAGCTCATATGTTACACCAATATGGGGATATAAGCTGGGGCTTCCTGATTCTGAACATGCAGCTGTTACCGTTGGTATCAGGAAAGAGAAAATATAATTGCAGAAATACAGTTGGATTCCCTGAGCAGGGTAGGGACGGGAAGTTCTTTTACAAGTGGAATAGCAAATGATTACCCTCATAGAACTGTGGACAATCTGCCCTCAAATCAACTGCACTTTGAGAAACTGGACATGCCAGAAAGGAATCTCCCATGTTACTCATTCCTCCTTGGTGTAGAGAATTCACTGGTACATCAAGCCCTCTCCGCCTGCTGGAGATTGGAGGAATAAGCAATTCATCATTTGTGAGGCCTTGAAGGGCTCTTCTAGGAGAGGAGAAGGTGGGTGTTGTAGCTATCCTTCCACAAAAATACCAGCTTATTTTGTGTGTGTGTGAAACAGCATCTACGAAAATAGAAAAACAAAAGAGGATCTTCTGTAATGCTACTCAAAGCAGAGAAATATTTTTAGCACAATTAATAACAGAGGGATGAACATTGAATGAAAGAGACATTCAATCTTAGCAGTATAAAAGGTCTGACTGTGGAATAGGTATTTCCTTCATTCATTCAAAAATCACATATTGAGTGCTTACAAATTGTTGAACTCCTAACTGCTTTAGGAGTTAGGAATACATCTATGATTAAAACAGTCAGAAATCCTTGACATGAGTGAGCTTATATTTTAGAGTTGGGAGCTTACATTCTAAAACTTGACATTGAGTCTAGATCTACAAGGACTGGTTTTCTTATTGCCTTTATCCACAGAATGATGCAGAAGATCTCTTGAATTTCTTACAAGGAAATTAATGCCTGAGAGCCTAAGTCAAATGTCATAGAGAGAAGACAAAAGATGCATGGGACAAATGGAGAGTTTTAAGAGACCAAAAGTCCTGTTGGAGAGAAAACTGATTAACTGAGGTTCCACAAACAAGAAAGGGCAATGCCAGTGGAGTACAGACTAAAGGCCTCTGGTGCTTCCTGAGGCTCTTAAGAGCGAGTCCAGCACATTAGCGAGCCTTACCCAAGACGGCCTCCAAATAGATGGCTACAGGCCTCTCAAACCTAGAGTAAAGAATTGCCTTCCAGATGCCCTGCTGTGATTGAACAATTTAGAAAATGTTCCCTCATCCTTGTATTTGGTTTTGGGGAGTTTCTTTGAAAATTTTGCTTATTTTGAAGATGCGGGTGTTTGTTTTATTGTATTGTGCTTATTTTTGGCAATGAAGTATACTGCCCAGTCTTCTAATGTTAAGGACATATTATGTGAGAGTTACTTATATCTATAATGACATTTTAAAAAGTATAATTGGAGTTTAAACTGTGGATTTTTCTAGTGTTTTAAACCCAATGGTTTTCAAATATATTATATGTGACAACATTTTACCCAAAAGATGAATAAAAACCACAGAAGCAGAGCTTCTCTGATTAGAACTACCTGCCCCCTTAGCACACAAGGAAATTATAGGTGAACAGATTGTGTATATGGATGTAATATACTTGGTGGTGAGAAGAACCAGCCTGTTCACTTACCCTTAGTCATAGTTCTTTTTATATTTGTTTTCTTTTTTTACCTCACCATGGTTCTCTTCTGCCATCATAGCGGCCTCTGAGGAGTCTTCATTAAACTCCCCGAGATGCACCAACCACAAACTGTAAACCCTGACCTGTCTACATTGGTAGGAAGTGCTACCACCCAGCTTCACATTCCAACAGCTCCAATCCATACAGGCAAAAAGGGGATGTGAGAGAAGGTATAAGCTTTTTCAATATGAACAAAGAGAACCCTGATTAAGAGATTTCCCATGGAATAATTAGCTGTCAGAATGCAAGAAATGAAAATATCCTTGTATAGTAGAGTGACAACCAGGGCTTGTACTGACCACATGATGAACTAGCAGAAGAGAACCATGGTGAGGTAAAAACAAAAAACAAATATAAAAAGAACTATGACTAAGGGTACTGTGAACAGGCTAATTCTTCTCACCACCAATTATATTACATCCATACACACACTCTATTCATCTTACAAGCATTTATGAAGTGCTTACTACGTGCCAGGAATGTTGCTAGGTATTAAGAACACAGAGAAAAATAATATAGAGTCATCACTGTGAAAATGCTCACCATCTTCTATAGGAGACAAAACTGAAGGTATAAAGATACAAAGATATAAAGATAATCTTGTTTACATGTATATATAAAGTACTAAGTAAAGTGCCTGTATACAATAAGCTAACTGTAAATGTGAGCTATTGTTAGCAGCTCAATTTTCTGTTCCCAATTACAGGCCCCCAAGGGAAAGAGAGCTGAATTTTCAAGGAGGGAAGACTTTGATAAACACCCCCAAATCAGGGAAGAAGCCCTCAAGCAGGAGACTTTAGAAACAATAGAGGTTTTTGCTTTGGTGAGTAGTTTATGCAAGCTGAGGAGAGTAACTAACTTGTTTGGAATGATGAAGGGAACATGATGAATTAGCACATATACTTAGAAAATAACATGGAAGAGATGACTATGAGATTAAAAAAAAGAGATATTCTGCTTAGGGAAAACAGAGATATCCAATCGACTTTTATTAAGTCTGTGCTTTGTAGTACATGGTGTTAAGTCTCTTCCCTACCTCTTCAAAAAATTTTCAGTAAAACCTGTGTGTGTGTGTGTGTGTGTGTGTGTGTGTGTGGTGTGTGTGTGGGTGCACGCGCGTGCACGCGTGTTTTTGTGATGTCTGGGGCTAATGTCCTGTTTAAGATTAGCCTTGATTGAAGAAAGAAGTTTCTGGGGAGAAAATAAGCAGAGGAAGGACTGATGCCAACTAGGTCCATAAACAAAACAAAACAAAAAAGCAAAAGCATATTATTGCAGGTAGAAGGGAAGGGAAAGGTATAGGCACAATGGGAGCAAAAAAGGGAATAATCAGCTCCCCATGAGAGGTGAGGAACAGATACAGAAAGTAGGTGGCATTTGTGCTGAGCTGCAAAGAATGGATAGTTCACCAGGGAAGATGAAGGAACAGGAACAAGGAGAGATTAATATGTAGAGAAGTATGTGAACTATAACATGCCAGTTCTGATAAATAAAGTAGTTCAACAAGACTGGAAAAGAAGCTGTTGAAAGAGCAAGGAAGAACTCAAACAATCTGGTATCTTGAGCTCTTCTTTCAAACGACAAACCTACTTAAGGATAAGCAGCAAAGAAATGAATCCAAACAAAGAATTCAGGAATATCAAATCATGGTAAATGAACTGATTATTTTCTTGAATATTATTTATTTTTTGTTGTTCTGTTGGGTTTCAAAATTCAATTTCAATTTCAAATGTAAATTGGCTTTACACTTCTCTGTCTTTTAAAAAAAAACTCTAGTTTGTGCCTTTTAATTGAGTTCTAGGTTCTAAAAACCTATTTACACATTCTGATCTCATTCCCTACAGTTTGGGATGCTTAAGGATTTCAGGAGTAAACAGATCACTAAGCAACAGAACAGTTACTTGTTTTCCTTGTATACACATTTTAAGTATGACATTTGCTCAAAAGATGATGTTAATCAAATGAATTTTAGTGTCACCATGCGAGAGGCAGGACAGTAAAAGAAAATGGCAGAAGCACAGTAGAGCAAATGTCATACTACACATTGCTACCATAATTTAATTCAACTTCAAAAAGTAATACATAGATCTCTTAAAATGTACATACACTTTTTGGCACCCCCTGTATTCCATAAAATCAATGAATCTTGGTTCTAAAAAAAGGTCTCCTTGTCCCTGCTTTCAAGAATTGGAAAGTCTCTAAAATTGCTAAGAATGTTTTTCAGGTAGAACATTCCAGTGACTAACAGTTTACATTGCTATGGTTTTCTTTGTTGTTCTTACTTAGTAGTTTAGTCATTTCTCTTGTCTATCTCTAGTGAAGAAGACCAAATTATCTTCTGTATTGTTTTCACATATTTCAAGTCACCATCATTTTATTTCCAGAGGCTGAATAATTTTTAGCCACTTCTCATATGTGCAATTTTCATTTCTTTAATCTTTTTTCTGCTTCTGTAATTTCATGAAAAGCCTGTCCTATCTTGTTCCAGCTTTAGGGATTGTTATTTTTTCGAGAAGCCTTCCCTGTGAAATCCAGACTGCACTCATACCTGTGCTTCCTCTCTTAACTGCATAATTTCATATGAATTATATCCTATGCAGTGCTGATATGAACTCTTTAGTCTTGTCTCTCTTGCTGAATGTTTCACAGGGGCAGGAACCAGGCTTTACATTTTTACATAAAGATGACACTCTTTTCTTCTTGATTTTTTCTTTTGATTCTGGGATAACTTCCTCTAACAAAAAAAGAAGTGAAAAGCAGTACAATCATATCAATAAATACCTAAAGGCCCTTGGTGATATTCGGCGGTCATCTTTAAGAAAACTCTACTTAACATAGGGACAGGCAGATTCATCTTGAAGAGTTCTTATCAAAATCCAACAGCAAACATTTCCATTCAAATAAAGAAAAAAAAAGAGGCAGCCCCACCATTATTATTTCCACAGAGCCTTTGAGTTCTTTCTAATGAAATAAAACTCCCAAAATGACATATCAGTAGAAACGTTGGGAAGAAAAGAGTCTCTATTTCAAATTTTAAAAAAACAAGCAGATTTAATCAGAGAATTCAATACAGTAGCTAGATTCAAGTAAACATAAAGAAAAGTCAACAGCATTTCATTTATAGCAATAATAACTAATTATTAATGGATATGGAGAAAATAAATTCTATTTACAAAAGCAAAGTAAACTATAAAATATATAAAACTAAATTTTATAATAGAAGAACAATATCTTTATAAACAAAACTTTAAGATTATGAAAAATATATAAAGCAAGACTTCAAAAATAGAGCTACAATGTCAATGTTTTACAGAGACCATTTTAAACTGGGAAATGATTTTAAAATTCATATAATGAATGGACAGCCAAAAATGTTTGCAAAGCAAGAGTACTGAAAAAATACTTTCTTCACCAAACATTATAACAGTCTATAAAGACATCATAATCAAACAAAATGATATGGCAACTAGAATATACAGAATATAAGTAAAAAAGATAGGTCATCAAAAAGGAATTGGCAGTAGTCAGAAAATGCCAGGGGAGGGGGGAGCACGCAACATCAGCAAGGGTACCTGATCTCAAACCAGGTGGAGTAGGGACCAAAGGGAGGCCTAAACTTTACCTGTACTATTATTACTTGTACACCTAATCCTGAATTTTACCCAACATCTTTAAAGTAAAATGTTAAAGAGTCCAGAAAATACGTATCAGATAAGGATGTAATATATAAAAATAGATGCATTTCAAATCAATGAAAAAAATAATAATTTAGTAAATGGCACTGATAGTTGGCAACCATGTGGAAAAAAATAAACTCCTATCTCATACTATACAAAATAAGTAAAATTACAGTTTAAAAAACTAAATGTCAAAAGGTACAATAATAACATTAGAAAATTTAAGAACTCTGAAGTGAGCAATATTTCTTAAGCAAATCATGAAATCTAAATTCTTTAAAAGTTTATAAATTTGGCATTTTGCTGTCTATGTAGATTGTTTTCTTATTTATTTATTTACTTGACAAACAATAATTGCATATTTTGGGGGGTACAATGTAGTATTGTGATCCATGTAGACCCTGCAGAAAGAGTAAATCAAACTAATTAACATATCCATCATCTCACCAACATTTTTTGTGGTGACATTAACAGTAAGTTATTTTAGCAATTTTGAAATATATATTATAATTAACTGTGGTCACCATGTAGTGCAATAGATCACTAAAACTTATTCTATCTGTCTAAATGAAACTTGGTACCTTTTGAGCAACATCTCCCCTTCCCTCAAATCCCCATCCAGTCTCTAGTAACTACTTTTCTACCCTCTGTTTTTCTGAGATTGACTTTTTGGGATTCCACATGTAAGAGAGATCATGTGGTAGTTGTCTTTCTGTGCATAGCTTACTTCACTTAGCATAATGTTCCAGGTCCATCCATTTGTCACAAATGTTAGAATTTCTTTCTTTTTAAAAGTTGTATAGTATTCCGTTGTGTATGTATACCTTATTTTCTTTATCTGTTCATCTGTGAATGTGGACACTTGGTGGCCTCCATATCCTGGCTATTGTGAATAATGCTGCAATAAACACCATTTTTATTCCTTTGGATATATAACTAGAAGTGAGATTGCTTGATCTCTCATGAATATTTTCCATAGGTTTTCAGATTTGGTTTTATGATAAAGTGGATTTTATTTCTATTTTGCACTGTATTGTGAAATATTTCTTTCAGTTGTTCTTCCTAACACTGATTTAGCATAAGCAGCCCAATTGTTTTCTTTTTCAGTTCATCTATTGTGTAGAATTTTGATTTTTTTTAAGTTCCAGAATGCTTTTGAATGCTCTTTTTTCGTGATCTCCTTCAATCTTCTGGAGAGTATTTCTCTTTTTGATAGTTATCTTCCATTTCTTCCATTAGTTCTAATTCAATGATAGTCCGTACTTCTAATTGCTCAATAATTGCTTCCTCATCTAGAATATTCTTAAATAAAATCTGAATATCCTTTCCCTCTCTTGCCTGGATTTTTCCTTACCAGGCAATACAATTTCTTAAGCTGTGGAAAACCTGCCATGGAAGTCCTACCAGAGGCTATTCTGTGTTTTACAGTCACCACTTGCTGAAAGTTGTAGAAGGTGTCCATCATACCCTAGGTCTTTGTGTAGAGCAGACTTCTCCCATTCAGAAGGTTTTGGTGCCATTCAACACACTAGAGTAGCTTTCCTCCTATTTGGGGGCCATCAGGATTAGTGGGCCCCTCCAAGTGTGACAAGTAACAGGATTTCTCCCATGTATTAGTGAAGGTAACATTATCTGCTATAAAAATTCAGTGGCTTAACAAAACAGAGGTTCATTTTGTGCTCATACAGCACACCAGTGTAATTGTGTCTTATTGACGTAGCATTTCTCCACATGCTGACAAAGAAACTCATATTCCTTTGGTCTTGCAGCTACGACATTGCTATGTCCTAAGAGTCTTCTACAACCAGTCAGGAGAGAGGGAAAGACAACATGGAGAAGTCACATCTGCTTCCTAACAGATAGGCCACACATCATTTCCCTTCACATTCCACTGATGAAAACTAGATGCAAAGTCTCACTTAGATGCAAGGGAGGCTGGAAATGTAGTCTGGCTGAATAGGGCCTTCTTGGCGATAATTCTCTTTTATTTATGGGGAGTGTACATGTCAATGGACTGCAGTGTCTGTACCACATTATCCTAGGCCTAAAAGAGTCAAGGCTTCCTCTCTGCCCCGGTCCTAAGTTTCTCACAGCATAATAAGGCAAGAAATTGTTGCTTGGGAAGAGACAAAAAAGCAAGAGGAATTCACTTTACAATAAAGCTAGTGAGGAAGAAATCATTTAGAAAAGCATTTAGAAAATTAAAAAGGCAATAAAAGTTGCACTAGATGGGAAGGTCATGGCTAAAAATGTTGCCAAAATTAAAATAAAAATAGCATAGAATTTGGGGGAATTTTTTTCGTTATTGTTTTTTTTTTTTAAGAAAAGGAGAAGAAATTTAAAAGCATCTCCTTATATAAGAAATAAAAAAAATGTGACCAGGCGCAGTGGCTCAAGCCTGTAATCCTAGCACTTTGGGAGGCCCAGGCGAGAGGACTGACTGAGCACAGGGGTTCGAGACCAGCCTGGGCAACTTAATGAGACATCATCTCTACAATAAATAATTTAAAAAAAGAAAATTAGCCAGGTGTGTTAGAGCACACCTGTAGTTTCAGCTATTTGGAAGACTGAGGCAGAAGGATTGCCTGAGTCCAGCAGTTTGATGCTGGAGTGGCCATGAGCATGCCACTGCACTCCAGCCTGGGCAATAGAGTGAGACTCTGTCAAAAAAAAATGTCATGGTGACTTATGGTGGAACACTAAGGGAGACAGAGATGATGTGAGATGCATAATATATGACCAGTCCATATGAGAAAGACATAAAAAATGTTTTGTTTTACTATTATTTTATTCATATAGGAACCATCTAAACATATCAAATCAAATACACTGAAGCATCTAGTACACAGTTTTTTAAGTATTATTTCTGTAGTAATAATTTATGAGCAATTTCTTTACTGTGCTTGGGAATTTCATTTTAAAGAAGCTATGTGGTAAAATGAGCCCCTACGTATAATTTGTACACTTATTATAAACTTTAAAATTTTCATCAGTGTGTCAAGCACTAAGAAAATTTAACACAATTATATTTCCTTCATCTAATTCATTTTCATTCATGAATTTTGAGTTTTAGAGAAAAATTTAAGAGAGATTAAAGAAGAAAAATATGCAAGCAGAGCTTTAGGGTTTTATTAACATAAGTATTTAATTACTATATGCGGTATTTAAATCCCATCAGTTAGAACCTGTTTAAACTTTTGCCATGTATTATTTAAGTTCTGTCAAAACAGGCATTTGCTCAGAGAATTTATGGTTTCATATGGTAACTGAGAAGTCTCTAAGACTTTAAAGAAACAGAAAAAAGAGAATACTCTTGCAAAGAAATGATGTTTCTCATTCATGTCAAATGATGAAAAGCTTATAGTCAACAAATAAGAGACCTCACACGGACTCCACACAGCATTTATCACAGCCTCACTCACTAGACTCAGACCCACTTCAAAACCTTCAAACTAAAAGAAAACCACCATGGGAAGTTTGCCAACTCTTCTTCTTGCCAAGTTGGCAGAGCCCTGAAAGTTTGAATGGCTTCTCGATGTGTAAGATAAAAGCAGGCATTTGGAGCCTGTGAAGTCTCCCTGGGCACAATCAGACCTTAGATGAAATTCCATCATCTGCTGTTATGTGCACGTGATGTCAGGTGTGCAGATGGCACAACGAATCAGGGCTCAGGTTACATGCATAGTTTTGCTATGAAACCAAGATCTCAAAATCTTAAAGTAAACATGAGTTAGGAAAGGTGTTTCCCCCTCAAAGATGAGTTTTTTCAACTTTGATATTTCACCTCCAGTCACTATATAACGTGAGACATGAGAGGACAACCTTGGTCTCCACACCACCTCTCAGGTCTATTATATGTACATCGATGAAAGAGACAATAGACCCAAACGCTTAGAATCCCTGCCCACTTCTGTGTCTACAAGGAAACATGACTTCTGATTTATTTCCTAGCTTCTGGGCAGCAAGGCCTCATTAACAGGCCTACATTCACTTCCAAATGAGTAAGCAATTAGAATTCTTGACTAATGTTACTCCACTTTCCCCTAACCAGTATTTCTTTCATTCATGCAGTCTAGCATGGCCCTAATACCTCCTGCACTCTTCAGATTCTTCCCATCTCCCATCTCCAAGCCCCTGTTGTTATCCACACACTGCATCTTCTCATTCCCTGACAGTGCGAACTCCCCTACTCGTAGAATTCAATGTTCTTTGTCTTCAGATGACAGATGGGAATGCTTCTGCCTGGACTGGGAAACAGGACAACTTGCTTGTTATGAATTTCTACAAATCACTCTTAAGGTTCCCCTTACATTTCATTTTTCTTGAAATATGTTCTCCTTTTGGAAAAGAAAATCTGCCTGTTTGCTCTAGCTAATATTGTAGATCATGGGCCTTCATGGATACCCTTGCCTCTGACTACACATTTTAACTTCATTTTTGCCTCTTCAGTCTCTCCTATTCTTGACATTCTCAGGAACTCTTGCCAGCTAGAACAGACTTTCTGTATCTCTCTGCCTCATTAACTCTCTGTCTTATTTCAAATCCAACTGAAATCCTCAATTTTTTTTTCTTGCAGCCTGTATGCCTCAAAACAGTTAATAAGTTGAAAAAAAATGTTTTTACTGCATTGCATAGTGCAGTGCTATGAACAAGTTAGGTTAGAGGTTCCATGAAAAACACTGCATAGAATGAAATTTTACCTCATAATTGTTAGAGAACTATGTCCTAGAGGAAATGATTAGATCCCACATGCAATAACAATTTTTTTTTCTTTTTTTACTGTTAGCAATTGTGTAGAATGTAGATGAAGACCCAGTGCAAAATCTAAACAGTAGTGAAGTCTGGAGTTGTGTTTTTTCATATACCAAACTCAGGAGACATGGTATTTAAATATTCTAAGTATGGCTTAAAGTTAGTTATTTATATTTTATAGGGTGAAATATCCTTTTAGAATTTATTTACTGCCCAAAAGAAATATTTCAGATTATCTCGAATGAAGGCATCAGAAGCCATTTTCAGCACTAAGAAAATCCAAAACGACCATAGACTGGAACTAGTCTTTTTTCCACAAGACTATGTAGACATATATTTTTTTTTCTTACTCAGAAAAATAACCCTAATCTTCAACCTCACTCATATCAACTCTTGTCTCCATCACTATCCAAACAGACCTCCTTGATAACTAAATGCATACGCTCTAACAAAAAGTAGTTCTCTAACAAACAGCTAAGACCTAGAGCTCATTCATTCTGTCTTGCCAAACATCTCAAAGGATCACAAGAGGGCAACCATGTAGGTAAGCTTAAATTATCTTCTGATTTACCAAAAACAACAACAATAAAACCCTTTTACCAACCTGCAGTTCTGGAACTGGTCCCACAGTGTTTTACCATTCTATTCAACCCCGCATCTACCTTTTCCCAGTACTTATCATGTCATATCAGGTTATTAAAAACAATCTCTGTAGCTTCAGAGTTTCTCTGTGAAACACATATAAAAATAACACATGATGAATAGAACAGAATTTTAAAAACTAAATCTGCTTCATGAAAATAACGTTAAGAGACCCTATGCATGGAATAGGGAAATCAGATAGATGTTATATATGTCTTCCTGAAGATAAAAACTCTGTGACACAGAATGGAGAGTCTGATGAAGATGGTTATTCCATTTTTATATCTCTTCTTCATCTTATTCCATAAACACAATCAAATTATGAGTTCTCCTGAGACAGGACAGAACTCGCTCCAAAGTCATTACATCATTCCATCATTTCCATCATAATCTTGTATGTGATCCAAATTATTCTCATTTAATGACACTAAAGCATTCAGAGACAAGAGAATTATAAACTAGCAACTGTTTCATCTCAAATTCCATATAAAAGTGAGGTAAAGACATGCAAAAATAAATGTTCTCTTTATGGTTTTTTTGGTAATTTGGGAGATAAGCATCTATAGTTTCATGTGTTTCTCTTTTTATTAATGACAAAATATTTATGTTTATATTTACCCCAAATTACACAATATATTCTGAACACCCAAAATATATTTTTTTCCTTTTCAGTATACGTTGCTATTAACTTTAAACTTAGAACTAAAGAGAAGCCACTTTTAATCTGACCACATGTCATGATCCCATACAAACACTGAGCAAGTTCCAAGGGGTGCCATAAATCTGTCAAACAAGCACCACTGCTAAGATAGTAAAAACCATAATACCTTCTAAGAAAATCAATCTGTTCTCTAAAATAATCTTAAATAATTTTTAAGTTAGAAGTGAGTCCTTCCTCATGTTTCTAAGTAGCTGAATTATTTTAACTATGCTTTAACAATAAAGACTTTTAAAAGGGAATATGAATATATGAGGAATAAAATTTGCAGTTTTAATGTCTGGACATCCAAACAGAAATATATTGCATTTGTGTCACTATATTAGAGTCTATGGACTAAAAATATGTATAAATACAGAATTGTAAGAAGTCCTTATAAACAAGAATCGAACTTATTACTGAATCTTATTATATAGTAATATTAAATAGTAATAATAGCTAATATTTGTTTAGTATTTATAATGTGCTAGAGAGTATTCTAAGCATTTAACTTGTATTAACTCACTTCATCCACACAGAAACCCGAGAAATAGGAAGTGTTTTTAACCTCATTAGAAAAGAGAAACTGAGACAAAGAGAGGTTAAGTAACTTGGCCCATATCAAACACTTGGTATGAAATGGGGCTGGGAAACAAATCAAAGTAATCTGGGTTCAAAACCCACTCTTTTAATTACTACAGAATATACATAGCACAATTATCATTTATCTTACAGTTATTCTTTTATGGAGGCATAGTCTTTAACATATTGTGACCTTCTAATGGTCAGGAACCCCATTTTATTCATCTTTGTATATACAGGCACAAGAAAATTGTTGAGTAGTTTTGAATACACATTACAGTTAATGATAATATTGTCTCAATTTAAAAAATTAAAGGTAAGGAATAAACAATGCAGTAATTTTTATAAAAACCAAAAATAGAAAAGGGGGAAGGAAAAAAAGTTACCAAAAACCCTCTACCCCAAAGTATCTTTCATTTTTCCATGTAAGCTTATGGTCCTTTTCATTTGTAAGATTTATTTTATAGTGTTAAAATAAAAATGCAGAATAGGTTCATATTCTGTTCTTTTCTCCTCTCACTACACACAGAATTTTTCTTAGTCTGAAAATTATGTTTTAATGGTTGCATATGATTCCACTGAGTAGAAGCACATGAATTTATTTAATTAATCCCCATACTATTGGATATTTAGGTTGTTTTTATTTTGTGGTCTTAAATATAATGCTACAAGAAAAAAAGAGATGGACTTGTTGGTGGTTTAATAGATGGCTACACAGAGATGTGATAGGACAAATATAGTACAATGTCAATGGTAGAATCTGGGTGGTAGACATAAAGACAATTTATTGTGAAAGTTTTTCAATTTCTCTATGTGTTTGACAATTACCATAATAAAATGTTGACAGAATAAGGCCTTACTCAGTACAAATATTTATTTAATAAAATGTCAGCTTCACAAAGACAGGGATTTTTATCTTCTTTGTTCATAGGCATACTGCTGGTGCCTAGAACAGTGCCTGAAAAATGGAGGTGCACGCCTCATAATTTTTTGTTAAAAAGTGAACGCATTGAATATTATAATGCCATATCTCTGAAAATCAGAATCTCCTCCCTCCCTTTCCTTTGGGTTCATTGTCATCACTACTGGGTTTGATTGTTTAGTGACTTTCTAAACTATCTGCATAAGAACTGTATTCTTTGTCATGTGGGGTCATTGAAGTCCTGGCTCCTTTAGCTTCCTGATCAGCTAATGATTTGACAGATATGTCCTTAAATGCCTAAAGACAATAATAATCATAATAATAATAGCCCATCTTTGCAGACTGACTTTATGTTAAGATATTCCTTTAATGCGCATTCAGGCCATTTACAACTCTGATTAGCCTTCACTTCTTGCTTTTTCTGAGCTTAAAGGTGAATCAGAAGTAAACTTATAGGGTTTTCTCAGGTCTTTTCTGAACATGCATCCAGCCCTGGGCTTCTTTGCGGACTTCTAGATTTCTCAGTATATGTGGGAGTCTTTTAAATCACTTGTCCCCCATGTATCTCCCTCCCTAGCCTCTTCTTTCCCAGGATTTTTAGTATGTCTGATGCTTGCACTACTTTATATCCCTGTCTCTGGTGACTGTAGCTATTATATTTATATTTAAATATTTTCCAAAAATGCCACCCAGGAGGCTACCCCAGCCCTGAAAAAGCTCTGGGTTAGGTAAAACAAAGGCAAGCCCTGGGGCTGATCTCCCAGGGAGACAACACACAGGTCATTGCATGCAATCATAGTTCTCTGAAAACAAAGTACACATTGCTCCCTCTAGCATCAGGAAACTGCATCTGGAATGTGGGTCACCATTGTCACGTTGAGAACAGTAGGCAGATAAGCGAAAGTGCAAAAAAATTCTTAAACCAAATTTCAACCATTTCTTTCTTATTTTAGTGTTTACCTGTTCTTGTAAGTTTTTTGTTAGAATCAGGAGATCTAAAAAATTTTTATTCTGACAGTATCTGTCAGCTCAAGCACTGCTTTACCAGAATCATGAAGAATTAGAGCTCCCTACTCCATCACTTTTGTTGACATCACTCATAAAAAGACTTTTTTTAAAAAATGGTGATACTTTACTTGTTAGGTCTATTCAGGTTTTATATTTCTTCTTGAGTCAGGTTTGGTAATTTATATATTTCTAGGAATTTGCCTAGTTTATTTAAATTGACTAATATTTTGGCATGTATTTCCTCAGTATTCCATTTTAATTCTTTAAATTTCTTTAGGGTCAGTGTCAATATACCCTTTCATTCTTGATATTGTTAATTTGTGTCTTCTATTTTTCTTGGTTAGTCTAGCATATGATTTATCCTGAAAAACGTTCTATGTGTATTTTAGAAGAATGTATATTCTGGAATTATTGGGTGGACCATTTTATACATGTCAGTTATGCTGAGTTAGTTGAAAGCATTATTTTAGTTTTCTATGTCTTTCTGAATTTACGCCTATATTCAATTATTCAAAAAAGAATCTACTTTTTAATTCAATTATTAAGGACAGAATACTGGACTCTACAACTAGAATATTAGGTTTCTCCTTTCAATCCTGTCCTGTCCATTTTGACTTCATGAATTTTAAGGCTCTCTCATTTGATGCATTAATATTTATAATTGTTATATTTTTACGAAGAGCTGAACCTTTCATCTTTATAAATTATCCCTCTGTGTCTCTAGCAATATATCTTAACTCAAAGACTATTTTGTCTCATATTAGCATAGCCACTGTAACTCTCTTACAGTTACTGTTTGTATGGTATATCTTTTTTCACCCCTTTACTTTCAATATATTAGTAACTTTGAATCTAACATGTCTTATAAAAAAGCATGTAGTTCGATCTTGTCGCTTTTATGCAATCTGATCATTTCTGTCTTTTGATTTAGGTGTTTAAAACACTCATAGTGAATGTAATTATTGATGTGATTAGATTTGTATATGCCATTTTGCTATTTGTCTTCTATTATCCTGTTTTTCCTCTCTTCCTCCTATACTACTTTTATTTGCATTTGCATTAAATAAATATTTTTAGTGAACAGTTTTAATCCAACTATTGATTTTTATTGTTTTTCTTTTAGCTATTTTCCTCATAGTTACTCTAGTGATTACAATAAGCATCCTAACTTGTCACAATCTATTTCAGATTAGTATTAATTTTAGTAAAATATAAAAACTTTGCTCCGATAAACCTTTATTCCTTACCTCTCATCAGTGCTATTGCTGTCATCTATAGTTCATTTATATGTGTTATAAACAAAACCAACCTTTATCTTCTAAAGAAGTTAAGAAATAAAAAATATACTGATAGCCTTTTATATCAATCCATGTATTTACTATTTTTAGTGTTTTATCTCTTTCTGTGGTCTCACATTACTATATGGCATCACTGTCTGATAAGCTTCCTTTAGTATTTCTTATAAGATAGTTCTACAGACTTTGTTTACATGGGAACGTCTATTTTACTTTCATTTTTAAATGATAGTTTTTGCTGGGTATTGAATTCCTGACTGAAAAATGTTTTGGTGTTTTTTCTTTCAGCACTTCAAATATGTCATTCTACTGCCTTCTGGGCTCTATTGTATTAGACAATAAAGTACTCATTAATCATTCATCATATTGCTGCTCCTTTGATTATGATGACTGATTTATTCATTTTTCTCGCTGCTTTCATAATTTTCTTTGTCTTTCAACAGTTTTAGTGTTATGAGAATCTCTTTATATTTACCCTATTTATGGTTCTCTACATTTCTTGTATGTATAAATTAATGTTTGCAATCAACTTTGAGAAGTTTTGGTTCATTATTTCTTCAAGTATTTTTCTCTTTCCTCTCTTTCTGGCACTTCCATTACAAACATGCTGACTTGCTTGTTCTTGTCCCACAGCTCTCTGAAACTTGTTTATTTTTCTTTAATCTTTTTTCTTCTATTATGTAGACTGAGTAATTTCTATTGATTTATCTTCCAGATCACTGATCTTTTCTTATGACAAATTTCATTTGCAGTTGAGATCATGGCTTTTTCGTTTCAGCTATTACACTCTTCAATTCTAGAATGTTATAATTTTTATCTCCTTATTGAAAATCTCTATTTATTGATTCATTGTTGTAATACTTTTCTTTCAATCTTTAAATATTTTTCTTTAGTTCCTTAAATATATTTATAACAGCAATATGATATAATGCTCTAAATTATTTGTCTGCTAAATCTAGCATCCGAAAATATTCAGTTTCTATTGACTGCACTTTTTATTGTTGCAAAAATAAAATAAAATAAAATAACAAACTTTACCATTTTCAACATTTTTCATAGTACAGATCAGTAACTACATTGACACTGTTATGCAACTATCATCATCATACATCTCTAGAACGTTTTCATCTTCCCAAACTGAAACCCTATCTTCATTAATCACCATTCAACTTTTTGACTTATTTTTACCCCCAAGTATTAGTCACAGGGTTGTTGCATGTCAAACATATATTGTGTGCTATATATATGTTTGTGTTTTTTTGTGGATTTGGGTTTTCAACTGGATGTTCTGGATAATACAGCAACTCTGGAAACTGATTATTTTTTCTCTGAAGACTATTGTTGCTGGGAGGTTTTGGGGTTGGTTGTTTGTTTTGCTTGGTAACTTACCTGGGCTTAGTCTGTGAAATAGGTCTCCTCCATAATGAGTAATCTCTGATGTTTTTGCTTGGGTTTTTGTGGGTTCTTTTGTTTTGTTTGTTTCCTAATCCTGTTTCTCAGGGGTTTTCCCTGTTTCATTGTACCTTAGTTGTCAGTCAATGAATGGACTGTCATTTTGCACAAATGCCATGAACCAGATAGGCTTTCATTCCATGCTAATAGATCTTTGTGTGAGTAGGAAATTGCATTTCATGTTCAGGTCATTTTCAAGTCTTCTCTGGCTTTTATATTTTGCTAGGTCTTTTGTGCTTCCTATGCATATGTGTACAGGTTCAAGGTTGGCCAGTAGTATATAAAAAGCTTAAACCCTTTCTGGTCTCCACTGTGCATAAGCTCAGTGTTAGCCAGAACTATCCTAGTCTCAACCAGAACACCAACTTCAGCTTCAGCCCTCCCCGACCTGTCCAAGATTATCACTTCCACTGAAAACAACTCTTCTGGGCATGGTAATTACCCAGCACTCGAAGTCCATGAGTCTTGTTTGACTATAGCAGCCCTCCCTGGCAGAATTTCCACACAACCAAATGGAGAGGGTAGAGATGGAAGCAACAATGCCATAGATTCTAACTATTTTTACCTGCAGTTCAGCAGTTTTTGAAGTTTTAAATTCCTCTCAAATTGTTATATTCTACATTTGGATGTTAAGAGTTCTGAAATGGTTATGGGTTTTTTGTTTGTTTGGTTGTTTGTGGGTTTTTTGCCCCAGCTTTATAGTTGCTTTTCTTGAAGAGAGGATTTACCAGCCTCTTTACTCTGCCTTAACCTGTTTTAATCACTTTTATTTACAGTAGTAATTCTTAAAGTGTGTTCCCCAGATTGGCAGGGTCAGCATCAAAAGGGGACTTACAAATCAAAATTCATGAGTTCCACATCAGACCTACTGAAACAAAAACTGCGGGTATAAGGCCCAGTAATTTGTGTTTTAAGAAGCTCTCTAAGCAATTCTAATGCACATTCAAGTCTTAGAACCACTAATTCAAAGGATATTTAAGATAATACTTGTAGTTAGAGTTCTCGCTTTTCAAGGGAAAATACACAAACATAAGAACATTTCATTGTATTTTTATCAAAGTCATCTTATATTATTTTTCAAGAGGTGAATTAAGCATTGGCATATCCTTTGAACTCTTGGATATAAAGATTGGCATAAACTTTTTTTTAATTTTTAGGCCAAAATCAAGTATTCCCTAATATGTACAAATAAACACTAGACAGGATTTAAGAACACTGACCTAAATATTATCCAGATGTACTACTCTGGCACATCTCAACTTATGGGAATTGAGATTTAGTACTACTGCCTTCCAAAAATATATACTATACATACTTCAAAAACTCCCACAGTTAACATCTTTATTAAAAAGACATGCCCTACCAGAACTTTGGGGATATATTCTTGTGCAACTGATATATATGTTTCTAAAAGCTACTTTTAAAAACAACTGAATTCTATTGGCATAAAACCATTATCAATTAAAGAAAAGGTATCCTTACAGTAATCATGTTGTAATTAGGGATTTCTATATCTACATGAATACATTTTAAACAATACTTAGCAAAAAAAAAAGTTTAGAATGCCTTAATACCTAATGTATTTTACCTGTTATTTATGGAACACATGTATATAAAACTATGACAAATAGAAAGTTGTAGATTAAATGCATGTTAATGGTTGTCTCTGTGTGAAGGAAAATTAACACTGAAACAAGAAGTAAAAAAGACTTCAATTTTAGGCTGTTTACTTTTTATAGTTAAAAAGATAACAAAATCCTCTCAAATTCTGATTATTGAAAATGCTAATTGCTCAGGATAAAGTATAAGGAAGTACCTTTGGTTTAAAGAATGGATACTGCAGCTTATTCAAACTAAGGTAGGACAGACAACCCTAAAAATTCCTAGCTTAGCACTACTGATTCTTCTATTCCCAGAAATTAACTCTGAGGGGTAAAGCTGTTTCCAGAGGTTGAGAGTTAGACATAAGGATGAGACATGAAAATTTGAAACAAAAACATCTGTTATCCAGATAAATCAGAATACAAGGATTTGGAGACACACAAATCTATGAATATACTCCTTATTCCTATAATTAATTTGAATTCCATGAACTTATATGCAATGATTAAAAGACAGGGATGTGTTGTTGAAGAGTCTTGATTAAAATACTGGGTTTGCCCAGTATTTCATTCGTCTTAACCTTGCTGAGCTTTTGATCTTTCATCTGTAAAATGAGAATACTAATAATACCCATCTACTAGGAATATTTATAGGATTAAAATAGATTAATATATGCATCACCCTTAAACAGTGCCTGGCACAGAGTCAGCACCCCATAAAGCTTAGTTATTATCATCATTCCTTTAATCATCTGTCCAACAGCTAGTCGGTAGGTACATATTATACGTCAAACCTTCTGCAGGGTTTGAAGGATTCAGCTAGTGAACAAAACAGATACAGTCCATGCCACTGTGGAATCATTAATCTGACAAAGAAGAGAGAAAGTTACCTAAGAAAATTCACTGATTGTGATGGAGAAATGGCAGGGACGGGGTTGTCCTAATCCATCTAGGGTATATGCAGAGGGGCCTGTTAGAAGAGATTATCTGATGATCGAGCAGGGTTCTGTAGTCATGGAGATATAAAATTATTCCTTGTTTAACAAAATCTGACTAGCAAATCATGCTTTTTCCAATTATAGTAGAAATGAAACCCAGAGCTTTGCACATGTCTACTTGGGCTATGTCCTGCAAAGCCGACCCTGCAGGCATAGACATCATGCCACATTTGTAAGTATGAGGCCTTCAACGTTCAGAAAATTGCAGAGTTGGTGGATTTTTAGCCTAGTGAGGGCTTTGTGCTGGAGTTGCATTTTGGAGGGTCACAGGGAGGACCAGGTAACCTTATGAGGGTACCTAATCTGAATCTGTCAGCAGGAGACCTAGGCAGCAGTCTGGAACCCTGGGTTGCTTTTTGTTTTTGTTTTTGTTTTTTAGAATGGAAATCACTATGCAGCAGAAGCAGAGAAAGTATTTCAGTGGCAACTCCTAATACGTTGTTTATTGATCAGGTTCTCCTAGAGAATGCCCAGCAGCATGCATTTCTCACTCCTCCTGACTCTCCCTCCCAGGCGTTCACAGCAAATTCCATGGATACTCCCCTCACACAAGTTCCATGCAGCCCCACCCCAATGCCAGTTTTGGAGAGTCAGATACTTCAGCAGCTTCAGCCCTCTCTGAGCTGAAGTTTGACTTGGGTCATGTTTTTAGACATACGGTCTGGGTACTGACCTCAGTGGATTCCAGATTGCTGCCTAGGTCTCCTGCTGACATTTAGATTCAGATTAGGTACCCTCATAAGGTTACCTGGTCCTCCCTGTGACCCTCCAAGATGCAGCTCCAGCCCTCCCTTGTTTTCCCATTAAGCTTCTCCTGGGTTCTTCTCTCCCTGCTTCCTCTTCCAGGCCTGGCTACCTGCTGGACATACACATAATGTGGGCCATTAATGTGGGATCCCTTGTCCCTCTCCGGTGCCAAGTATGTGCCTGAAATAGAAAAATGCTACTTTCTTTTCATGTACCTTAAAAGATAGCCTCATCATATGTCCCTCCCTAATAGTTGCGTGAAACTCACCTTCATAAGTCCTGGTAATATAGCAGGAAGCTGGAATTCATCATACGCTAGCATACAATTATTTTTTACTCTGGGTTCTTAAATGCTTGAGAGAAAGGTTCTTTACAACTGCCACCACACAGATGAAATGAACTATGGTTAGAATAGTCTCCTGCTGTATGTACAAACCTGGGGCTTATTTGGAGTTATTAAAACACAATTATCTATATTATCTTCCCATAAAAGAAACTCTCCTCTACCACCATTTTTGTTATCCAACAATTCAGGTTATTCCTCTTCATCTGGATATACTACCACCATATCTTGCACTTAGCCAGCACCTTTCATCTCTCAGGTTTAGACCATAATGATAATAATGACAACTAGAGTAATGACCATTTATCTAACACTTTGTATTTGAAAAACACTTAACAATGAGCAATTAGTTATTCCACCTCCATAAAGTAGTTATATATCATTATAACCATCTTTTTTGAAAAGGAAACTAGTACACAAAATAATAAATTTGTCCCAACTCATAAAAAAATAATAACTTTTGGCCAAAGACAGCTGCAGCCATTTGGGTCCAACCAAAACAAAGGGACCTTCTGAGGAGATCTCTTCATGGGTCCATGTTGCCTGTGACTGGACTAATGAGATGCCCTTGAATTTGTTGCCATTGAGAATTGTCCCTACACCGTACTGTATATCTTTTTCGGGGGGGGGGGGAAGAGGGGCAGATAAATGAAGGCATCTCCAAAGAGTAGAACAGGATTCTAAACAGTGCCAGAGTAAAACCATTATAAAAGTGGCTCCCAAAGAAATTGCCACCTTGTATTATTATGGAGTTATATTAGATACAGTAAAGAAAACCATTCTCCACCATAAACTGAAGAAATATAACTTAGCAATGCTAGAACCCAATAGTCTTGACCTGTAGTATTTTGTTTGAGCTTTTATTTCCTATATGTACTTACCAGTCATATTCAGAGACTCTTTGGGGATAAGGGATAGATTTTTAAATCAAGAGCCCAATAAGCTTCACTTTTTCATTGTTTTAAAAAGATTTTATCTTTAGCACAATTAGATAAGCTACACAAGCATTATGCTACAGCTACTATATAATTAGGAAGCAATATAAACATATCCTGACACCTGTTAGAGCACTTCCTAATTTTAACATATTTGTTTTTAGATATGAATCTGAACTTCCAAGCATTTATTATTTAGCTAACCAAACACAGTGAGAGAACTTATAAAAGTCTAGAATTTTTATCAGGGAATTTCCACATCTGAAAAGAGAGCTTCCATTTTTGTTTGTTTGTTTTTTGTTTTGTTTTGTTTTTGGTGATTGTAATTCCTCTTTGAGCATGATTTACTAACCTGAACATTTCCTGAATGACTAAACCTTTACATCTCTTTTTTAAAAAGTTAGTTATGAAACAAACATACACATGTAATGTAAACAACATATACCAATTATAAAACTAATTTTTAAAATGCAAATCCTAAAAGTCAAAAGCCAAATGTAAATAAATGAACTTAAGAGTATCTATTTGAGAGCCTAAACACATTTTTTTTTTTTTTACCTCTGAACTTTTTATTGATTTCCTGCTTCCCCCGAAGGACACCCTGTTCCCGCCGCCTCAATGCCTCATAATTTTGGTGTCACTGGTCTCAGACACCAATTTGCCGTCCACTATCTTGCGGGTGGTCTTTTGGATGGTCTGGATGGAGCTGCTGCTGTCCAGGCCATCACTGAGACTGAAGTCCTCTCCGTCTTCTAGTAGGCGGCGGTAGGTGGCTATCTCAGCCTCTAACTTGACCTTGATGTTCAGCAGGGATTCATACTCCTGGGCCTGGCGCTGGCCCTCGGTCCGGGTCTGTGCCAGCTCAGACTCCAGGTGCAGCAGGGTACCATTGAGCTGCTCCATCTGCATGGTGTAGCGGGCATCCACCTCTCTCAGGCTGTTTTCCAAGCTGGCCTTCAGGTTTCTCATGGAGTCCAGGTCAATCTCCAATGACTGCACTGTACGTTTCAGCTCCGTGAGCGTCATCTCGGCAGCTCCCACCTCAGCAGACTGCGTGGTGACCAATGTGGTGCTTTCTTCGATCTGCTGGGACCAGTACTTGTCCAGCTTCTCTCGGTTCTTCTGAGCCAGCTCATCATACTGGGCCCGGATGTCCGCCATGATCTTGCTGAGGTCCTGAGTTTTGGGGGCATCTACCTCCACGGTCAGCCCAGAGCTGGCAATCTGGGCTTGTAGACCTTTTACTTCCTCCTCATGGTTCTTTTTCATGAAGAGTTCTTCCTTGAAAGCCTCGATCTCTGTCTCCAGCTGCAGCCGGGTGACATTGGTGTCATCAATGACCTTGTGGAGCCCATGGATATCGCTCTCCACGGACTGGCGCATGGCCAACTCTGTCTCATACTTGACTCTAAAGTCATCAGCAGCAAGATGGGCATTGTCAATCTGCAGAACGATGCAGGCATTGTCCACAGAAGTTGCAAGATCTCAGCCCTCAGGTCCTCGATGATCTTGAAGTAATGTCCCCAGTCTCTGACCTGGGGTCCCTTCTTCTCCAGGTGTTCCCGGATTTTGCTCTCCAGCCTCCGGTTCTCGGTCTCCAGACTCCTCACCTTCTCCAGGTAGGAGGCCAGGCGGTCGTTCAGCTCTTGCATGGTCTCCTTCTCGCTCTGGATGCCCCCAAGACTCCCGGCCATCCCCATGGCCAGGCCCCCGGACCCCCAGCCGCCCCGGAAACTGGTGGAGCCGGACACAGAGATCCAGGAGCCCGAGCCGCATAGACGCTGGCTGCGCTGCTGGTGGCAGGTTGGAGCCCAGAGACCGGTAGTTGGCAGAGTAGGTAGTGGAGCGAGTGGTGAAGCTCATGGTGGCAGCGGAGGAGAGCCAGATGGTAGAACTCACGTTTCACATTTTTTTTTTTTTTTAGTTAAACCTTATTGAAGCTGAAAAAGTCATAGAAACCTATGGTAGGGTAACACTTGGATACATATTAATATGGTGTCAGTGACGACGAGTTGCTACTAATATGTAAAACATTATTATTAATAAATTAAAATCAAACTATCAAAAAAAGAGAACAATATAGCTGGTTAAATACCATCAATATGGCAAAACTTGAATGCATCAACAGTCGCTCTCCATGTAATCTTGGAATGCAAATTCACTGTATTTCATTTCCTCATCAATACAAATACTACATAGTTTCCTCTTTATTCTCCATTTAAAGAAAATCTGTTTAAAGAAAGTTATAAGGTCCTAGCTATATAAACTTTTTAATAATAAAAAATAATATAATAATTAAAATAACCGCTGAGTAAACATACATATGATCCTTGGGTTGCCTGCTGTAGTCATTTTAAAAGTTTTTTTTTTTCCAATTAGAAATCACTTAAAGAGATTAACTTTCCAAAGCAAACAGGTCAAAAGCAAAATATATAAACATGTAGAGAATCCAGAATGACAGACATTAATATCTCGATTAAAATAAAACGTTTTACTCAACACCTACTATATGTGATAGAAGCATCCAGGGCTGTAAAGATGAGTGAGACATTCCCTGCTTTCAGGAAGTTTATGTCCTAATTGGGGAATATACTCTTCCAGGTTCAATCAGTTTCGGCTACAATGAGAAGGAACATTTAATTTGCACAGGGCTGCTCCCTCAACAGGGTTCTTAGATGGGGAGTTTCACTTAGAAATTGTAAGTTTGCAGTAAACATGATGAATAATTTAAAATTTTAGCTTTAGGATAGAGAGATCGCAGTCACACAAGCTAGGGGTGGGATAAGCAAGGCATGTCCTTGAACTTGCCATCACAATAAGAGAGCTCAAGGCAGATGCATGGCTTCAATTTTTTACTCCCCCACACCACCTGCAACCAGGAAGAGCATCTGTAAGCCTTCAGGAACTAGACAAGCTCATGTGGAAGGTAGGAACATATATTAGAAATCCACTGGTATGAGCCACTGCAGAGATGGTCCTGAGACTGAGATGCAGGCAAGGTAACCAGAGGAGAAAACAAGGTGGGAGGGGAATTTGCATTGGTGATGACCATCAGACTTTGCCCAGAAATTCTGATGGAAGTTTGCTGCCAACACCACCAGCACTAGAGTTTCTTTCTTCAGCTCCGCCCTAACTAACACTTTTCACTCCATTTTAAGTGGCATGCCTGGACTGTCTGAGAAACTGCTTAAACCAAGGTCTGGATGACGTGGTGGCAGAGCAGTGAGGAGGCTGGCAATAGCAGAACAAGATCTCTACATCAGGCAGCTGAAAACACATCTTTGAGTATCATTTCCTTCTGCTCCCTGAAAATTGCCACTCATCCTTCAAGATTGCTCCAAGGTCACCTCTTCTGGGAAGCCTTCCTGGACCGCTATAAGATGTATAGCATGTACTAATGTGTAAATAAATACGTATACCTCTGGCTAAATTTAGTTCTAAGAATCTTTGTTACCTCAATGTCAAGACTAGAACATAAGAGATAATCAATAATTACTTGTTGACTGAGAAAGAGGGAAAAAACAGAAAAGAAAGGGAGGGAGGGAGGTGGGAAGGGAAAGGGAGAGAGGGCAAAGGTAGGTTGGCTCAGTGTGTAACTGAATGTTGTCAGACCTGGCCTGGCTCCTGGTTCCTAATCCACTTCCATGTCTTTCCTCACATCTGAGCCTCCAGATCTCTGCTGGCAGGCTTAGCCGCCTGCAGTGCCCAGGATCAATCCCACCTGAGGTAGTCAAGGTTCAACCTTATTTTCTGAGATTTAGCATCACATCCCTCCCTGCAGATCAGCTCCCTGTCTGAGCAAAACAGGCCAGAGTCCTGTACTCCTCTTGCCTCACCACTCTCCCTCAGGGTAGAGAGGCTGCTGCCATCCCCAAGTCCGTGGCTGGGACCCCTCCACCTGCTGAGTGAGGCCAGCTGGAGAACTCATGGTAAGCCATGCTTGACTGCCTCTCCTGTGGGGCAGCCCCCAGCGCCTCACCCTCTGTTAACTGGCCTTGGTCCCTCACCACTGACCCTTATCCTAGATTCCTCCCAGCATGGCCAGAGCCTGGCCACATCTGGAAGTTGAACAAAAATGAAACAGAATCACTGTGGAGATTTTGAACGATGGGGTGATATATGCCAGGAAAACTCTCTGCGAGGGGAGGGAGAGTGACAGGGTACTCCACTCTGCTTGTGGACATTTATGAAATAATTCCCTCTTCAATCCAAAAAGCCTTTAACTCATGTTGCTCTTCATGTTAGGAATTCTGGATAGCAACTCAGAATTTTTGTAGAGAGTACTTTTCAGGACATCTGCTCTGCTTTTTAAAGAAGGTATCCAATGTCCATTCTATAAATGTTAAAGTATCATTTCAATTCAAAAGAGCCAGAAGAATCCTTGGAACACCTGAAAGAATGTGGAGAATTATAACTTCTGTGGTAATTCAGCTGGACAGGGACCGTGATTGGCAACAGGGAAAAGGCTGTGTTTATTGCCCAATCAATAATCAATACAGACATACCGTAGTCACTCAGTTAATATTTGTTGAATGAATGGATGAATGTTAGCACAGATGTGTATATGTGCGTAGAAACAGGTGATGGGTAGGTGGAGATGCACCGATGGGATCTATTATATGACAGCACATAGCTGGTTATTTCACCTCTTTTCAAGTGTGCATTTCACCTCTTTTCAAGTGCATTCACATGCACTGCCTTAATGTATAAATGGACACTAATAACGAGTAAGCATTATGAACTTTCTCTGCAAAAAGAACTATTCAAACAAATGAGAAAACTCAGAGGAACAGCCACTAATCTGAGGCCACTGAACCCTGCTTATCTTTGGACCTACTTTAGGGGCAGAAGGAGAACAGGAAGCCTACAGAGATGGGGAAGGCCCATAGTATGTGCTCTGTTCACATTCTAGGCAAATGGCTTTGAGTGCATTCCAGCTGAGGCTGAGTGTTTATTTAGCAGTACTTGCCTAGGTGTGCAGCTTTAAAAATTAACCTGCCATAGAATCACCTCAGGAATAAGGTATAGATTTACAGTATTGACACAAATATATTTATTATGTGTGTGTATGTATATATGATTAAAACAACTGTCATACAAAATTATGTGTACAGAAGTCAACACTGAGTTGCCACTCTGTCAGTATCAGCCACTTTAAATATATAATATTATGCCTTGTGTGCTTTGACAGGCTGAAGGAAGAAACAAATGCCATAAACAATGTCCTATTTGAGTTCTATCACCAGGTTCTGGTTTTATGGTAACTGGCATGTCAATGAAAAAGAAAAGACATTATCCAGAGTAGGAGACTGTAAATTTTGTTCCTTTTTATTATACAATGATCTGAAAGGAATTGAGGAATTCATTCTTTAATTCTGATTTTTCTTTCTAATTCTGCTTCTTTATATAATTTAAGACTGGCTACAATGATTTATTTTGTATTACATATTCCAAAAGTACCAGCATCATAGGACCTGGTGCACGTAAAATACTCTTATTACAGATGGGTGAACATGTATTTCAAATGCAATGTTTTCTAAAACTGAACCTCAAACACACACAAAAAGGTATATGAATCTGAGCAACAAATCAAAGTTACCTTAAGATACTGCCACTGTGTGTACTTTCTAATTATCAGTAGAGCTTGAGACTTGTGAAAATAAGACAAAGAAAGCATCATCCATATCGCAACTATGTTTTTCTGTCCTCTCATTCATTTCTCCTGGTGTATACAGAGTTATCTGCCAGTATATGGGAAAAAGCAAATCTGAAGAATAGAGGTATATTAAAACTCACAAAACAAAAGCAAAAAGACTGGGACTAACAGTCAGGAACACTGGCTTCTCATTTAAACTTTGCCCTTGATAAGATGCGTGATCTTGAAGAAGGGAACAAATATCACTGAATCTCATTTTTGTCAACCATTAAAATAATACTATAATGATAATACTAATAAATAATAACATGATCTGATGTAAGCACTGTGGCAGAGACAATGATGTTTATTTACAATACCATTTCCTCTTTCTGGGAACTCTCTATGATGCCATTTTCCCCAGCTTTCCTCATGGTTAGGCTGGGGAGCACTTGCCTGAATTTTAATCACTAAGACATGAGCAGAAGTGAGGTAAGGCATTTTCCAAACTGGTTTATACATATATCCCACAAGATCCTCCAGATCTATCTTCCTGCTGTGCAATGTCCTCAGGAGAAACGGAAATAGCCTGGGTCTCCATGTTGCTACCTGTAGGAAAGCCTGAGTAGGAGAGCCACCAAAAGAGTACAGTGGGGGCTAGAAATGAACCTTATTTTATGAAGCCACTAACACTTGAAGGTTTGTCTGTTGCCATAGCATCATAATACAGCCTTTCTTGACTAATAAAAGGACTAAATGATTAAACACAATTTACATATATATAACATATGTAAATATATATATTTGGAGTGTGTACTGCTACTAAAAGACCTTCAAAGTTTTTAAAAACATTAATGCAAAGCCTTCCTGAAAGGTAGAATCCAGCAATATACTTACTTAGAAAATTAGTATATATCTGTCTCTGCCTTTAACACATCTATGAAATATAAGCAGAAATGAGCAGTTTGAAAACGCAAGCATTTTAACTGAAATACCGAGTAGATGTGATCACATCACCTATTTTCATTACGAGTTGCAATCAGTGACACTAAGTTCACAAAAAGATTGAGGTCTAGCTCAAAGATGAAAATTCACACCAATGTAAAGTAAGTCACTTTAAAATCAAAACTGAGAGGATGCTATGTGGTCATTTAAAAAAATTACTATCAGGAGGTCTCTTGGTTATAAGCAGTCAAAAAAAGAACAACAAAATACTAAGATTTTATGAATAATACAATTTTGTTACAATAATTGTATCTAAATTTCACAATTGAGTACTACTTATATAGAACTGAGGGAAGACCTCCTGAGGATCTAAAAAAGTGGCAGTTAAGGTCTCATTATTACTTGTATATGGCATCAAATTTTCTTGATCAAGTTGTTTAGTCAATTGAAGAATTATTCCCTTCAGAGGGCTTTGGAGGGATACTAATTCATGTCAATAAAAGGAATTGTTGATTAAATCCAAGAGAATTACATCAATTCAATTGCTCCTTATTGGATGATTGCTAGCTGTTACTTTACAAATATCACTGAGAGGATTAAAAAGATTTGTCATAGAATCAGAAGGTCAAAAATCAGCTCAGAGAAGGCTAAAAATAGTCCTTAAATTTAATTTTAAAATGCAGCTTTCCAAAAACCAAACATGTATTTTAGAGCAATCTTGACATCTCCAAAAGTACATAAATGAATGTAAACCTGTCAATGGCCTACTTTAAAGAAAGAAATTACAACCACCTTAAATATTTTATGATCAGGCTGAGTTGCTAATTTAATTAATCAGAAAGTAGAAAATATGGCAAATTTAACAAAATCAGCCATCTAGAGGAAGAAAGTAAAAAAAGTGAAAACTGAGTTGGTCTCTTCCTGAATGTCTTACCATTGCTAAAAATCCATAATGTATCTTCTCACATAGGATAGAAGAACCATAAGAAAATGCAAGCCCAATCACTAGAGTCAATTCCAGACACCAACTATGCACATATATAGTCAAATAAAGCAGCTTAACAATATAGAGGTAACTACTATAACAGGTATATCATCTTCATTGGTTACCTCACCTTCACTCTCCCCTTTCTCCTTAGTAAACAGAACAATGATTTTTTTTCTTTTCTTTTTCTTTCTTTCTTTTTTTTTTTTTTGATGAGCACATTGCTTCCTGGAATAAAAGATTACGTCCCAGAAACTAACACTGATCAAGTTCAAAGATAATGTGCAATTCCCTGGAAATCTGCTTAAAGAAAACGGACTCATGTTTGGGGGTCTCACTTTTTTTGTGTTTTGCCTTTCCTTCTTCCCCTGACCTGCACCATATTTCTGATGGCCAGAGCTCTAGCAGCCATCATGTACCGAGGTCACCTAAGCATGGAAGCCATGCACTAGAAAAGAAAAATAGAAAAATAAGAGCTGAATCTTTGATGATACCATGGAATTACCATACAAACATTTCAGTCCACATCGATACTATTTTTACATGAGACAGAAAAACATTTGTATCTCCTTTAAGCTACCATTATTCAGAATTTTTATGTTTTTTGTTTTTTCTGTTATGGCAGCTAAAGTGATTTTAACTGAAATAATTAGTGAAGTCAGTATTTATAAGTAATCAAAAGCAATAAATGAATTGTCTAGCAAATTTGCCTGTGTTTTAACTTGATCAATGTGTTTACATAAATGCCATTTTAACTTACCTCTTTGCTATTAACAGTATTAGTCAGTCTTCTTAAAATACTAACGTATCTTGTAAGAAAATCAGCACTATGGACAATTTATCCTAATAATGTTTCTTCATCCACCGTAAACAGGGGAAAAAGTTACTGAATCAAACTTCTAAGGAAAATTTTCCCTTCTAATTCCCCCAAAATACAATTAAAAGTACAATGAAAAATCTGCAGAATGATATTTTCTAAAATAAGAAAAGATATTTATTCATCCTCTGCTATTCTACAACATATTAGATATTTTTGTTTAATTATCACAATAAACATTTGAGGTAGTTAATATTTTTTCTATATTTTTAAGATGAGGAGACCGAGGCTTGGCGATATTAAGTAATACTTCCATGATCGTCACACAATAAGGTCAACTTGAAAACCCACACTCTTTTCATGATACTCTGCTATAGATCATGTGATCATATGAAGAACTTTCTAGTTGAAACTCTTTTCTATTGTTCGTATTTCCAAGTGTCTGTTTAAAAAAATTCAACTGATTCATACATAGAAACAATGGTTATCTGTTTAATTTCCAAATGCAATTTACACTGAAACCTCCAGATGAAGGTCAGGAATTTTTTTCTTCCCCTGAGTTAGAGTCTCACCCTGTCTCACAGGCTGGAGGGCAGTAGCATGCTCATGGTCACCCCAGCGTCAACCTGCTGGGCTCCAGCGATCTTTCACCTCAGCCTTCCAAGTAGCTGGAACTATAGGCACACGCTACCATGCCCAGCTAATTTCGGCCTCCCAAAGTGCTGGGATTATAGGCTTGAGCCACCATGCCCGGCCAGGAAATTTTTTTTTTTTTTTTTTTTTAAGCCTAAAGCTCCGTACAGTCCTACCTACTTCAACTACATATGAGAAGAGAAAGCAAAAGCTAGCTAGGAAGGGAGAGAGAAAGAGGGAGAGGGAGAGAGAGAACAAACCTATTATGTCCATCTGGCTCTTATATGAAAAGGACCCATTTCCATTATATACTTTTGTTCTCTCCTACTATATTATATATACTGGGCCTATGAAAGCTTTCATCTTCCTAATCTAGACATAAAACTACAAATAGTTACAAGATTTCAGTATCAAAAAAATTCCCAGTACATGAATCCCTCTCTTCCTTGTCTCACTTTGATCTTTTCTCTTTCTCCTCTAACCAAACAGAAAAAGCAAAGTGTCAATACTAATTTCTTTTTTATTTTTCAAAGTAAGTGGCTGATATATTAAGCTTTCAGGCTACAAAGTCATGAAAAGCAAAAGAAAGTCATTACGGTGAAAAAAGAAACCACACATGTACTGTTGCTTTAGAATGCACATTAAAAGAGATTCTGTCATCTACTAAATGTGTGTTCATATAGCTTAGGGTTGGTACACCTTATGCCAAAGGTAGAAATACAAAGTTTGACAAGAAGAAAAACAGTATTCTACATATTTTGTAGTCAATTAAAATAACATTTAGGAAAACCAAAATATTTATATTATGAATTATTTTTTGGAAGATCATTATTTCTATAGTTGACAACTACAGCAAAATTAATTTTCTTTAAAGTATCACACATCTTAAAAAACATCTTGTAGTTGGTGTAGTAATAAAAATGGATTTTTTTAAAAGAAAGGAAAAAAAAATCCTAGAATGAAAGGGTTTAAAAAAAAAAGAGGAAAAAAATGTATTTTGAATTAGGTGATGTTCTGGACTTACCACCACCTCCTCCAAGAAGACTGGCATTTGCTGTTTAAAAGAAAACAAAACAAAAGTCAAAAAATATAAGAAATACAGTATATCAGAGTAGTTTTTAAAAAGCTGGTAATGATTATGTATCTCATACATATACATAAACACAAAATATGTATTCATTTAAAGACAGCCTTTATTACTATTTTGTGATAGTATAAAAAGTTACATACTTCACTTTTTCATCTTTTTCTCTTCAAATGGCTATTTTTATAATGTGTTTCTTTCTAATAAAAGTAAGCACATATTGAGATTGTTTTATTCTATATTCTGCTAAATAATCTTCTCAGTTCTCCATTTCATCAAGCAGAAATAAAACAATATTATTTAGGCAATTTCAGTGATTTCAAAGGACAATGTAACAAGAACGTATGATAATTTAAATTAAATTAAATACAATCAAACAAAACCATCTCAAGACATTTTACAATAAGAAATAACTTTTAAACTCAAATAGTAACTTATTTATTACTTTTTCTATTAACTTTTTAACGGGAGAAGAAATATATGTTAAACAATGCTATGCCATTTGGTACCTATTTATCCATTAATCCAGCACACATATTTATAGACGTCAAATAAGTATAAGACAATTTCATTTGGATTCCTTTCACAAGGTCAAATTTTCGGAAAGTTCCATTGCAGACTTCTGCTAAAGTGTTAAATAACCTTATGTCTAAGTTATCCAAATATATGATAATAACTAGGAAACAGAATTTTATATATACCACACTGAGCTTTATTCCATAGAGTTCTTATGTATCCTAGGAATTATCTCATGCCATTAAAAACAAGCATCCCTTCTTTGTGAAGAAAATTAAGTTACCAAAGATTAAATAAATCATTTAGGAAAAAGAAGTAAATGGTCTTTTACTTGAATTTTATCGTGCTGCCCACAGACCATACATTGTCATAATTTAAGAGGAGCAAATATCAGTGTTGATTATTCAATCAATAAATAATGGAGTATTTGAAGAACAAATGCCCATATTCATCGTTCCATGAGGTTAAATGTGTGGTGGCTAGTTAATGATAGCAATACTGAAGAGAAGATCATGAAAATGTATGGAGAACAAATGCCCTTGAAAAGGTCTTTCCGGTATGTCAATATTAAAGCATCAAATTTGATCTCATATGATCTCAAGCACAGGACTGTCTAATTGCTGCCCTTGCCTTCCCCTCACATGCTTCTCTCACAAACATGGACCAAATAGCAATGTCATTAACCAATTACAAACAAAACTCACTTCTGACGTCATAAAGTATCTGCCCGCCATCACTCAGGTCTACAAATTCCTCTGACTTCACAATAAGAAAGTGTGTAGTATTTACATGCATGGTAACTAGAATCTAATGTCATGTTCCAAATCAAGTTTTGGAGCTACTGAAGTGGGAACTTGTTGGAGGGGCACAAGGACAGACACTGAATATTCTACTTGGTATCATACCCTTTTGTGGACAAGGAAAATTTAACAATCAACCCATGCTACTGGGTAATACAAACATTTTCTAAAATCTTAACTATAAGCATTTATAATACCACATGGCATTTGACACTCTTGATGATTTTTTCATTTCATATTTGAGAAGAAGTTTTACAGATCCCTGAGTCTCCATCAATTGACCTCCAATTTTCATGAGGAAAAAGGTATTTCCAACAAAAAACAATAATAAACAGAAGCTCTTCACTTAAATTATCATGCCCAGTAGCACAATAACACAATACAGTCTATTTTCATCCAATGTTTTGCTCAATAAAGGTGGAGGTTGCCTGTTTTGAGAGCACAGCCCAGGGCCCATCTGTTTAACCAGGCACTTGTCCAATAGATGTGGGTGGATGAGTAGGTGTGGAAATTGTAATTCCAGTCCTGGCCAACCATCAAGTTAGTTTATGTCAAATGTGTGCTCATGTCTAGATAAGCATATCTGGTAACATTTTGACTTCACTATAGAACTATTTTATAAACTGTGGCCATTCTACATAATACACAATCACTTTTAAGACAATTTCATTTGTATTACCATTCATTTAACAGTCTTAATTTAAGCTGCTTGATCATATTCAAAGCAGTTCTAGTAACTATAATTCTAATAATTTTTTTTCCAAAGAATCCATCAAATTTAAGTCTACTTTATCAATTTCTGTTCTCTAAAAAAAAACCAAAAAGTTAATTTTTTTAGCAAAAATGTCAAGGCAATTTTCTTTAATAACAGTGACATAAAAATAGGAAAGTAAAAGTGAAACTTTATTGTTATTTCCAATATAACTTTGCTTCTACAAAGCACCCCAATAACTGATTATCCAGCATTTATTGGTCAGGTGAGTTCATATTTTCTTCTGTTTTCCAGAAGTGAAATGACGTTTGTGTGTCCAAAATTAACAGCCATTTAACTTCTATTTAATTATCCCCACTAGATTGAGATATATTGCAATTAGAAAGGGGTTGCCAGCCGGGCTCGGTGGATCAGCCTGTAATCCCGTGCTTTAGGAGGCTGAGGTGAGCGGATTGCCTGAGCCCGCGGATTGGAGACGCGCCTGGGCAAATTGGCGAGACCTCATTTCTACAATAAATCAAAAAATTAGCCAGGCGTGGTAGCA
>CAUYQG010052571.1:0-19536 GCA_963574415.1 Tarsius wallacei
GAAACCAAAAGAAAGATAATAAACAAACGGGAACAACAACAACAACTCTATAAGAACCTTATGATAGGGATCAACTCTTACGTTTCAATAATTAGCCTGAATGTGAATGCACCACTGAAAAGACATAGAATGGAAAAATGGATAAAATATCACCAGGAAACAATATATTGCCTCCAAGAGACTCATCTCACTAGAAAGGACACTCACAGACTCAAAGTAAGAGGATGGGAAATAAAATTTCAGGCGAACAGAGCACAAAAGAAAGGAGCAGTTGCAATATAAATCTCAGACAAAATACCCTTTAAGCTATCAAAAATTTAAAAATATACAGAAGGCCACTACATAATGATAAAAGGTTCAATCCATCAATAAGAAATATCCATCCTAAACATATATGCACCCAACACACGAGTGCCAACTTTCATAAAGCAGCTTCTAGGTAAACTCAAAAAAGGTATTGACTCTAAAACTGTCATAGCTGGGGACTTTAATACCCCACTCACAACCCTAGACAGATCATCAGGACAAAAAAAATCAGCAACGAGATCTGGAACCTCAATGTGACTCTTGACCAAATGGACTTAATTTATACCTACAGAACACTCCATCCAATGACCACAGAATATACTTTCTACTCATCACCACATGGAATATACTCTAAGATCGACCACATACTTGGCAATAAATCAAGTATAAACAAATTTCAAAAGATTGAAAGTTTCCCATGCACCTTCTCGAACCACAATGGAATAAAAATAAACATCAACACCAACAAGGTTCCCCCAAAGCCCACAAAGACATGGACACTAAACAGCATGATGTGAAACAACTCCTGGGTCAATGATGAAATCAAAACAGAGATTTAAAGATACCTGGAAACAAATGAAAATGAAGAAACTTCTTACCAAAATCTCTGGGATGACCTGAAAGCAGTAGGAAGAGGAGAATTCATATCTCTACAAATGCACATGAAGAAAATGGGAGGATCATAAATTAACAGACTAACAAGTCACCTAAGGAAGCTGGAAAAGCAAGACCACCAAAATCCTAACTTCAGCAGAAGAATCCAGATCACCAAAATAAAAGCCCAAATCCAGGACTTAGAAGACAAAAAGATAATACAAAAAATCAACGAAACAAAAAGCTGTTTCTTTGAAAGGATAAACAAGATTGATGGTCCTCTAGCTAGACTGACCAAGAAAAAGAGAGAAAAAGCCCAAATAAACACAATCAGAAACACAAAAGATGAAGTCACATGTGACCCTGAAGAAATACAAAAGATCTTTAGAGACTATTACGTACACTTGTATGGAAACAAACTTGAAAACAGGAAATGGAGGACTTTCTGACATCACACAACCTACCTAGGTTGAAACAAGAAGAAATCAAGACCCTAAATAGACCAATAACAATCAAGGAAATTGACTATGTAATAAGAAACCTACCTACAAAAAAAAAAAAGCCCTGGACCAGATGGCTTTCCAACAGAATTCTATAAGACATTTAAGGAGGAGTTGATACCAATCCTACTGAAAGGATGCCAGGCGATTGGAAATCTCCCCAAATCATTTTATGATGCTAACATCGGATTGATAGCCAAACCAGGTAAAGACCCAACAAAGAAAGACAACTTCAGGCCAGTATCTCTGATGAATACAGATGCTAAAATTCTCAACAAGATCCTAGCATACTGGATTCAACAACACATCTCAAAAATCATCCATCATGACCAAGTAGGCTTTATCCCTGGGACACAAGGCTGGTTCAACATTCGTAAAACCATAAATGTAATTAAATACATCAACAGACATCAAAACAAAAACCTCATGATTATATCATTAGATGCAGAAAAAAAACTTTTGACAAAATCCAGGACCCCTCCTTGATAAAAACCCTTGAACATCTAGACATATGTGGAACATACCTCAAAATAGTAAAACCCATCTACGAGAAACCCACAGCCAGCACACTCCTAAACAGTCAAAAATTGGAACCATTTCCCCTGAAAACTGGAACAAGACAAGGATGCCCACTCTCACCCCTCTTGTTCAATATAGTATTGGAAGTCCTGGCTAGAGCAATCAGAAAAGAAGAGGCGATCAGTGGTATCCAAATAGGAAAAGAGGAAGTCAAGTTATCTCTCTTTGCAGATGACATGATTGTATACCTTGAAAACCCAAGAGAATCTGGCAAAAACCTCCTTGCACTGATAAAGGACTTTGGCAAAGTCTCAGGATATAAAATAAATGTGCAAAAGACAATTGCATTTCTTTACACCAATAATAAACAAACAGAAACCCAAATAAAAAGCACAATTCCATTCACAATAGTCACAAAAAAAATGAAATACCTTGGCATCTTCCTTACCAGAGACCTGAAAGACCTTTACGATGAAAACTACAAAACTCTGCTCAAAGAAATCAAAGATGACACAAACAAGTGGAAAAATATCCCATGCTTATGGATTGGAAGAACCAACATTGTGAAGATGTCCATTCTACCTAAGGCAATCTACAGATTTAATGCAATACCCATCAAATTACCAGCAACATTCTTCTCAGATCTACAAAAAACAATACAGGAATTCATATGGAAACACAAACGACCAAGAATAGTCAGCAAAAATAAACAAAGCAGGAGGTATCACACTACCAGACTTTAAACTTTACTGTAAAGCTACAATAGTCAAAACAGCCTGGTATTGGTACAAGAACAGACATATAGACCAATGGAACAGAATTGAGATTCCAGAAGCAAAACCTCAATTTCTCAACCAACTCATCTTTGACAAAGACTCCACCACCCACCACTGGGGAGAGGAGAAACTATTCAGTAAATGGTGCTGGGAAAACTGGCTGACCACATGGAAGATTCTAACAGGACCCGTATCTATCCCCATACACAATAATTAACTCTAAGTGGATCAGAGACCTAAATATGAAACCTCTAACCATAAGAACTTTGGAAAAATGCAGGACACACCCTTATGGAAGTTGGAATTGGCATCCAGTTCCTGAGCAAAAACTGAAAAGGACAGGACATAAGAGATAAGATAGACAAGTGGAATCTCATTAAACTGTCAAGCTTCTGCAAAGCCAAAGAAACCATCAAGAGAGCAGGGAGACAGCCCACAGACTGGGAAAAAGTCTTTGCCAATTCCATGTCTGACAAAGGCCTAACATCAAGGATCTACAAGGAACTCAAATGTGCTGAAAAGAAAAAAAACAAAAACCCCATTACAAAGTTGGCAAAAGACATGAACAGACACTTCTCAAAAGAAGACATACGAGCGGCCAACAGATACATGAAGAAATGTTCAACCTCACTAATCATCAAGGAGATGCAAATCAAAACCACAATGAGATACCACCAAACTCCAGTCAGAATGGCAATTATCAATAACTCAAAAAATAACAGTTGCTGGAGAGGATGTGGCGAAAAGGGAACACTTCTGGACTGTTGGTGGGAGTGTAAACTAGTACAGCCTCTGTGGAAATCAGTGTGGTGATTCCTAAAAGCTCTAAAACTCGACCTTCCATATGACCCCGCAATCCCACTACTGGGAATATACCCTGAAGAACTCAAATCACTTTATGAAAAAGATATCTGCACGTGTATGTTTATTGCAGCATTGTTCACAATAGCAAGATCATGAACCAACCATGCTGTCCATCAAAAGAGGACTGGATTAAAAAATGTGGTAATATACACAATGGAATATTACACAGTCATAAAAAAGAACAAAATCATGAATTTTGCAGCAACCTGGATGGAAATGGAGTTTGTAATACTGAATGATTTCTCACAGAAACAAAGATCTGAGCATCACATGTTCTCACTCATAAATGGATCTTGAACAACTACCGTAATACTATAAGAAAAGGATTGACAGTGGTGGGAAACTATGTGGGGGGACAGGGAGGGTAAGGGAGGTGGGATTAATGGTAGTCAATATTTGTCTGGGGAAAGGGGGCATACCTCATCAACAAGGGTACCTGCACAATGAATATTTGTATACCTAACCCTTAACTGTACCCCACAACTTTAAAATAAAAAAATATATTATATAAAAAAGAAAAGCAACCATAAATTTAATGATTTGTTATTTAGCCAAAGTTAATCAAATGGAGAAATTTTAAAATTGTGAAGATTTATATCCTAAAATAAAAGCATTTTATTTAGTTAATTTGTTACTATATAAATTTATTTTTGAAGAAAAGGTTAGGAAAATAAAAGTTTCGTAAACTTGATAGTTTATTATATATTTTATCTTTGAATTCAGCTATAGTTAAAAGATATATTTCTTATTAGAATATTTTTCATACACCATGTTTGGGAATGCTATCCTAAAGCAACTACTATTAATTAGATGGATTCCCCAAAAAGAACAAAAAATCTGGCTTTCAAACCAAATGTAATAATAAGTAGGATATCTTTAGGGTTAATTTTAAAGTCTTTTAAGGAATGGCACATTAATCATCTTGACAAATCTTACATGCTACATTTTCAGATTTCCAGAATTATTTATTGATTCTTAGATGGTGACTTAGAAATGAATGTTGAAATAGCTCCCTGGGAGTTAAAGCTCTTTCTTTCCCCCTTATGAATTCCAGACCATGCTTTGGTGATTCATTTGTCTGTTAATGTTATACTAGACTAATACATGCTGCAGTAATTAATGTCCACTTGAGCTATTGATACAATAACTATATGTCCTAGAATTTCTGAAAGGATTTGCCTTTTATCTAATGTATCCTTTGTCCTTTAAAGTGTAAGCATCCTCTCATACCATGAATCCTCATTTTGGGATCAGAAAATATAGTAAAACCTATAAAAACATCAATATTTCACCTGGGTAGGAACGATGACTGGTACTAGTAGTTTATGTTTGGTACTGGTAGTTTAATGGAGCTTCCTGTGAGCTTGCTTGCAACTTATGCATTAAAACTCTTTGCTTGAATGATGTACTCAGCAAGGAATCCAGAGCAGTGTTAACATATGCATTGCTTAAACTTTACAGTTAAAATTAAAGCAGTATGTGGAGATGATCGTGGCTGTGATTCTGGAAATTAAATCAAACATAAATGAGATGTTCCATACATAAAGACTTTTGGGGGTCTATTATCAGAGTCAATTGTAAGTTTCTCCCTAAGGCTTTTTCTAGATGTCTCCCCCTTAGTCCTTTTTTTGAGTCAGGTTTCATGGCTCACTGCAGCCCGGAGAGCCTCAGCTTCTTGAGTAGCTGAGACTACAAGTGCCTGACACGCTGGGCTAATTTTTGACTCTTTTATGCAGGGAGGAGGTCTCGCTATGTTTCCCAGACTGGTCTCCAACTGCTGGGCCCAAGCGATCCTCTCACCTTGGCCTCCCAAAGTGCAGGGATTAAAGGTGTGAGCCATAGCACTCTGCCTACATTCCTGATCTTAAAGCAGCACAGGTAAGTCCTGATCACTTGATACAATACCTCAGATCTTTGACTCATCTCACCATCCGAGAAAGAAAGATAAACAAAACTTCCTTTTGAAAAGTAAAACGTTGTTACATGCCATAAAATGAACCTCTAAAGTATTAAAAATGAAGACTTTATACTATTGGTTAGTAGGCATTTTCTTTCTCTTCATATGCTAGTTAGAAAAATAATATTCAAGAATGCTAGCCCACATTGACCTTGTCTAACTCCATGATTTACAAAAAGGAAAAAAGAAAAAAAAAACTGTATCGGAAATCCCACAGCATTTTTAAGTAGAATTTCTGTTGGATTGATTTTAGAGCTGTTTAACTTAAAGAATTAGACACTATTTTTCAAAGTCCCGCATGTTATGCCAAGAAGATAGAAATATTGGTCTATAGTAGGTTTTGAAATATATTTGTTGAATCAATGAAAGAGAATCATCTTAAGGAACTTCTACTGGAGTCTACAGACATTTTATCTTTGAACAGATGGTGATGATTTATGACCCTTTAGGTGGATTTAAAGGCTTCTAATTGAGAGATCTGTTAGAGCATGAGCCTTCACTGTTCTGAAGCATTCACTCACCTCTTTAGGTGCATCAGCTTCAATAAATTCAGAATAAATCATCTTGGCTTTGGAAGCAATTTTTTCTGCATTTTCTGTTTTCTTGAAGTCTTCACAGGCAAGCCAGAACTCAACATTTTCTTCACTAAACTCTGATTTTAGAAATGTTCGGAAAGCATCCAGACCAGCTATAAAATATTTAAGAAAAAACTTTCGTATAGCATCATAAAGCACAATAATATGAATAAAATGAGTTCATTGTATAGTATGATCATTTACTGAATATTCAGTGGTAAAATATTTATTATCCCCCTAAATATAACATTTATATGCTTCATTTTCTAACTTTAGATAACTTTATTTTGGATTAGTAACAATAAACACAAAATATGTATCCATTTCTATATTTCTACAATTAGCTCCATTAACAAAGAAAACCAATACCAGTTCTTTCTATATCTGAAAAGTCTAGGAGTTATGTTCAGGAGAAGATCTTGATGGGCAAGATCTTCATAGGAAGCCCCATGAACTTTGACTTTTAGATCTATTACTCTAAACTCAGAAGAGTTTAATGATGTTATATAACTTCAGTTAAGAATATCTTTGCTGCTATGAGTTGATGAGGAAACACAATTTGAAATTAAGGGGTTAAACTGGGTTTGTTTGTTAAAGCAAAGGAGAAAAAACTGGCATTTTTTAGTTTTGGGCAAATATACTCATGTAGGCCAAGTTTAAAAACCAAGAAAGTAACTGGCAAGATATTTGGTGTGAATGTTTCTCCTTTTTATGTGGTGATACGCAATTTTAATTCCATAAGGCAAATATGTAGGGTTTTCCCAGTGTGGCCTTAAGCAAAACACTGATGTTTCCATTTCCCCCCTGTTACCTACCTGTTCATGATGTTTTCCTCCTGCTTCGGGGTATTCTCCTGAGCATGTATTTCCCCAGATACTTAGACCAGGAACTGTACATGAGCCCAGGTACTTGCAGGCTCATTTACTTTGACTTAGTTATGACATGCATCTTTTAAATTTAATAACCACAGGCAGGGCTTGTAATCTGTGATTCCCATATGCCTCACCTCTCTCCTTTTTCTTAGTTGTAGCTAAATCTACACCTTTCTTTCTTGTTCTTATAGATACTTGAGTTTGTGACCATCTGTTTAGACCTCTTCTCCACTTTCCTCAGCAAAATGTGCCATGAATTACATTTTGGTGTACCCAGAGCTCGTTTGAGATGGTAATTCTTGTTAAATACTTGAGGGCTGAGTATGGTTAAGAATGTGCCTGTAGTTAGACAGCAGGTAAGAAAGATCATCATCAGAATCCCACTGTGGGCAAAACTAAGCCAGTACATTAAGATCATGTTATTCAGCTTCACATCTGTTTGTAAGTGAGCCTGTGTATCCCTCTGAAAAGGAAAATATACATAAGTGCTTTTGCCACTCAGATGAATTTGCCTTCCAAAACGGTGGTGGTTTTCTCCTCCACCTGCTGGAGGGCCCCCTTTGCATGTTCTCAGAACAGCTGCTCCCTTCCTGCAGGCTGACAGAGTTAATCCTTTAAGTTCCGAAGTACGGGAGAAATACGTTTATGGACAACCAGAGGATAGGCAAAATTGACTAGAGAAATAGAAAACATAAGAGAACAGTGAATGAAAAGGGGCCTGAGTCAGTTGTTTATAAGTTGCTGCAGGTAGAAAGCAAAAGTGAAGTTTAGTGAGAGAAAATGGAAAAAAGCTTTCTGAAGCAGAATTAAAGTGTACCAAAACTCTGAAATAAAAATAGATTTAACAGTATGTTTTTGATTTATCTGAAATAAAATTGAAATAACAAGTCATTGCGAAAGGTTATCAGGCACCAATTATAATTCGTGGTCAAAATATTGGAGAATGCGGATGTCGTTAATATGTGTGCACTATATAAAAATTCAGTTAACTGCACGTTTCTTGCATTTAAAAATACATCCAAGAAGCTTCTGTGGCATAAATTTAGGTTATAAAAATCCTTTTAGTAACACTCAATTAAAATTTTTTCCTGAATTCAGTCCAAACAATGATGAATTTGAGCGGTCTAAACAGAATCTGTGTTAAAATATATTTTATACGGAGGATAAAATATACTTTAATAATACTGAAGGAATATTATAACTTCATGCCTGGCAAAATTTTTCGTGTGTGTCATCAAGCCATGTGGGGCTTTTCTCTGTGCATATTTTCTAAATGCATCCAAGAGAGATGGAAGTTAGAGATCAAGAAGGAATTATTTCTTTCTGCCTTCCTTTTAATGGAGGGCTCCTCTAAGCTAACAATTAATGATTAATGTCATCTTTCTTCCTCCCATAGCTTGGTTTAGGACAAAATGGAACAAAATAAACAACTCAAACAACTAAAACTTGGGTGAATTATCTCTATCTTAGATGTGATATAGTATTGACCTACTCTTCTATTTTATACATGCAGTTTGAATGTTCAAAAGGTGCTAAATGATTTTGGAATAATATGCTACATACAATTAAAATCATTATCTGAAGGCACTCTCCACAGGATGGCCTGGCTAGTAGCTAGACAACAGGTGGTGTTAGGTGAAATAAGTCATAGAAGGTGAAAATTATGCTAATGCCTACTTTCATTATGCAAAGTATATTTGCAAATCAACAAAAACAATTAGGTAATTTGTTGAGTTATTTATCTGTTGAGAGCTTTAAAAGCATGCATGCTATTGCTATGTCTCTGGTATTATAAAAAGCAAAACGAAACAGTTGTTCAGATGCATCTATGACTTTTCTGTTTCATGTAGACATGAAAAATAGAATCCCAGGGGGAAGGCAAATGAAAGAATTTGTTGTCATCTAACACTCTCCTTCCTCTTTTCTATGGTGCTGTATTGTATATCTCATCTACTCTGGAGCCCGCTTAGTCACAACCCATAGAGATAATTTGATGAGGCTCTTAGAAAACTTGATCTGTCCCATTGGATATACACACTCAAGGAAAAAAGATATACACCATCCAACACTTACAAAAATGTAATTCCGTATCCTTCATATCTTTAGGATATGTCCTTAGGTAAATTTTGGGAGTTATGTGCATTATATTCATGCTTTATGATTATGTTCAAACTTTAGAAACTAGCCATGTAAGAATAATAAACTTAAAGTATCTAAATTCCTCTGATTCAATCTAACTTTATACCTAAGTAAGTAGCTGTAAAAAATTTGTTTAGCTTTATTGTTTTAAACTCTTCTAATATTCTGTGTTTTTTTGCTTTAAAAATTTAAAATAAAAGTGTCATTTGATTTGTGCAAGTAATATTACATTGTAAACATTTTTAATGTATTTTTCTACAGTATCATTCCTCCCCCCCTTTAGGTAAAACAGAACGGCTTCAAAGCAGAATATTTATAGCACAAAAGAAGTTCTAGATGCAGAGGTAAGCGACTGTTTTCTATATAACTATTTTGTATCAAAGAGTAGGATTTTATTTGTAATTAGCCAAAATTTTTTTATTGAACCATGCATATTCACATGAATATATTAATATACACATACTCATTTAAATGTTTTTTTAAGTTTGCTAAAAATGAGAATAACTCAGTTGAAATAATTACTTTAAAATACTTTTTTGTTTTGGCATACATGACATGTAAAACAAGTGATTTATTTAAATTTTCATTTTTTATTTTTATTTTATTTTTATTTTTGAGTTGGAGTCTCACTCTGTCGCCCAGGCTGGAGTGCAGTGGCATACTCACGGCCACTCCATTGTCCACCTGCTGGACTCCGTGATCCTTCTGCCTCAGTCTTCCAAGTAGCTGGAACTACAGGCATTCACTACCATGCCCTGCTAATTTTTGATTGTAGAGACAAGGTCTCGCCAAGTTGCCCGGGCTGGTCTGGAACCCGCGGGCTCAGGCAATCCACTCGCCTCAGGCTCCCAAAACAATTTGTGTTTTAGTCAACTTATACCAACAACAGTCATGATAGTGAGTCTAAGGAAATGGAAAACTTTTCACTCGTTATTTGGAATTTTCTGTTTGTTTTAATGCATGGAGTTTCTATAAACTTATTTTAGACTCAGCCTAATTTCATTCAGACTTTAAACTTTTATGCATTTATTAGGAATTGTATACTCAAACATTGAGCAAAATCATGCTATATAGTATGTCAATGACTTTAGGAATTTAATTATTTTCATTGAATTATTGTATTTTCTAAACTTATTACTCATTGCATCTTACCTTGGTTGGCTAAGAGAGTGTCCATATTTTCAGACCATGCCATTGCTTCTGTGGTTGATGACCTGTAGAAACAACATCTACCCTTGACAATAGCATTGTGATCTTTTTCTTTTATAACAAATCGTAATATTTGAGTTATGTGTTTTTGTTGAATTAGATCATTCAAAAGAGCTTTGTGCTGGTAATCAAACAGCAAAAGGTCAAACAATTATATGATGGTGTTCTACAGTGGATAACTATCCCAACATAGAGTGGGATATAGCTTGACATCAGTAAATTATTTATTAATCTAGTTGATATTTGCAAATCCTCAAATTCTAATATAGGCATAAGAAAGATATTGATTCTGTAGAGCAATAGTAAACTTATTTTCAACTATGAATATATTAGTTGTTAATTCATTTAGCATGATTATAGACTATATGGTCTAAAGTTATTACAGCAATGATGATTAATAAACTATTTTCTATGTTTTAATAGAATAAAAATTATTTCATACTTATGCAACTCAAAAAAGTTAAAAAAAAGTTTTAAGGATTTCTAACGTGATAATCTTGAGAACATTTGTTCATAGTATTTCGGAAGTCTTTACCCCACTCTGAAACAACTTTTATTTCTCCTTATACTAGTATACTTCTAGTTCTGGGCTGATTTATTTAAATCTAGGAATCTGTCAAGACAGAGTAATATCTTTTCCAAAGCAGTCAAAAATTTATAGACTTAAGTCTTCTGAAGAAGGTATACTTTTGGGGATGTGATATAGAAATAATAAATCAAGTTTAAGATGCAAATTTTCTGAGATGCAAATTTATCATGTATTATTCCCCTTAATAAACAAATATCTTGATGAAATAAGCCCCCATCTATAGAAAGCACCTGCTTCCCAGAAAAAAATATATTATCTAGCTGTGATGTGCAAATGACTTAGTTAGAAAAAGGGATGGCCCAGTTTAAAGTTTCTATTAAAATTATTGATAATAAAATAAAGAAAATCATATCTAGTCATTATGCAATATTGCAGTTTCACATCAAGGTGACTAATCTTAAATACACTAGTGTGAAGTGATCCATATGCTTTTATATTTTATTACTTCCTCTAATTTGCCACAGTTTTTATAATTTTTGTTAGGGTTGATTGTGCTTCCTACTGCTGATGCAATTATAGTTATATTTTCAGATAGTAATAACTATCTCTATTGAGGACACAGAGAGGGGACTATATGACTAATAACTCATTTTGCTATCTTCGCATTTTCCATCTTAAATTTCCATCCCCTGTTGTAGGCAACTGACTTTCTTCTTTCATAATTTCTAAATTTTGGTAACACAAGATTACATGTAATATCATCTTGAAGTGGTGGGTATTGTTCAGATGGACATTTAAAAATTTGGGGCTGTTCAGTTTCCATCATTCACAAACGGAGGATGAGAACAAATTCTAGATTTAATTTTTCTTTGAAGAACTTTTGTGCACCATATAACTTATTACTTGAATAAGCTTATGTTATATTTCATCTAACACAAATATGAGTTCTTGTATAAATTTTAAATTAATCATATGGTAACTTAAAATGTACATGTTTAAAAATATTTCTATTTGCATACTCAAATTTGGTGGTTAACAGGGATTTAAAGTTAAACGCTTTTTAGAACCTGTGGAACACATGCTGATGAATAAGTGAGAAAGGAATCTGGCCACACAAATCACTCATTTTGAAGGAAAAACAGCCATCCAGGAAAAGTGTTGAGACATAGAAACTAGACAAATTCATTCAAGAATGAATATCCACATCCCCATTAAGATGTAAGTTCTCTGATGACAGGATTAAATGCTATTTTTGAGCACTGAAAACAGTGTGTTTGGTCTAAAAACCAAATAACCAATGGGTGATCAGTCTCCAAATAATGACATGCATTAAAGCCTTCAGCAGAAGAGGAGCAATGGCTACCAAGATGCTGATAGATTACAGTGATAAAAAATTATTGAGCCTGGAGCAATGGTTCATGCCTGTAATTCCGGGACTTTGAGAGGCCAAGGTGGGAGAATTGCTTAAGCCCAGGAGTTTGAGACCAGCCTGGGCTATGTAGTGAGACCTTATCTTTACAAAAAAACAAATTAACCATTTGTGGTGGTGTATGCATGTAGTCCCAGCTACTCAGGAGGCTGAGGTGGAAAAAAATCACCTGAGTATGGGAGGTCAAGGCTCCTGTGGATTGTGATTGTGCCACTGCCCTCCAGCCTGAGCAACAGAATAACACACGGTCTAAAAAAAAAGAAAGTTATTGAAAGCTGTAGCTAAAATGTATTAGTGTCAAATACCTAGGAAGTTCTGGGAAAGGGAAGAGGAAAATTGATGTGAAAACATCTCTGGGAAGCAACAGACCATGATGGGCCTCACTCAACCATGAGGTATGTGAGGTTGGAGAGAATAGATAACATCCATTCTGGAAGGCATCAGGACAAATCATGTTCTTTAGGGAGAGTCAGGTTTTTGTTAAGCCAAAAGCAAAAGGAATATTCCATGAAGAGATTTTTGGATATAAAGGAGTGTTTGTAGAATGAAAGCGTCCAAATAAATAGTGGCTATTCTTATTGTTTTCATTAATGTGGGCAAATAGTAGTAAAAAATGAATGAAGAAAGCAAAGTCTTGGAGAAGCTATAGAACCAAGAATAAAGAAAACATTTCTAGTGTTTTGAATAACAGAGAGATAGTAAAATATTGCAGATAGTTTACAGATAGTTTATAGATATAGATATGGGATATTATAAATATACTAGGAAATTCTAGTATTAATTAAAGTCTACAAAATGCTAACATTGCCATAAAGAAAAAAATATGCCCTTCAGTTTTCTGAAGGAGCATCGCTGTGTGATAATGCCTGGGATGCCCTCAGCTCACTATTTTCTAGTCTATTTCTCACTCAGAAGATTCAATTTTGACTATCTGATATGCTGAAAGGGTTAGGGGTAACTTAGCATTTGCTTTTTTGAAATTAGAGGAAATGTAACTATTTAAAGGAATAATGCCTGTTCATTGCTATTTAAATTAATACAATTTTGGGTTTCTTGTGTATTTGTAATTCTGTGGAAGACCAGGTTATTGGTATTCATGAATAAACAGAAAGAATACAATAGCACTAAAAATGACAATGTATTAAATGTTCAATGTATATCACATCTTTCTTTTTCTTTTCTTTTTTTTTTTGAATTGGAGTCTCACTATGTCACTCAGGCTCAGGTGACCCTTCTGCCTCGGTCTTCCAAGTAGCTGAGAGGCGTGCACCACCCACGCCTGGCTAATTTTTCTTGTTTTATTGTACAGACGAGGTCTTGCCAAGTTACCCAGTCTAGTCTTGAACCCCTGGGCTCAGGCAGTCCTCTTGCCTCCACCTCCCAAAGTGCTGGGATTGCAGGCATGAGCCACTGTGTCCAGCTACCACATTTTTTTCATAAATGGACATGTGCTAAGCATGTTATATACTTTACCTTATTAAATCTTGAAAATAGCAGTCTTCCCATATTACCAATGCATAAAGAGGCTCAGAAATGCTAATAAGTAGTGCAATATCCCATAGACAGAAATGGGCAGAGTTAGGACTGAAATACAGTGTGTCTGCTTATAACCCCAATTTTTTATACTTCTTTTTATAAAATGGATGAATTAATATATTTATGCTTGTACATTACTCATGTTTTGGAGCAGTTATAATAACTACCTGGAAAGTTATTTTTCTGCAAAAGAGTTTTTGTCATATTTCACCCAAAAACTTTGTCTAAATAATAGTTAAGTTGTGTTAACTGGCTACTCATAGAGGCTTTATGCAAGACAGAGATTCTTAAAGCTTGTACATTATGAAATAAAGACAGGTCATTTTTTATGTTAGATAAGAGTGAACAATATAATTTTGTGTTAAATAATGCAACTAGATAAATGTTAAGAAAGAAAATCTATTGAATAAATAGAATAAAAACAAGGGTGACTGATTTCAAAGTGTACTGACTTGGTTGACTTGGTGTGTGTTACCTGAAATAGATGGGCAATGTGCCACTCTCTCATGTCTTCCATCTTTTTATTTGAATTTCAGTTACAACTTTAGCAGAGGTTTTGACTGGCTCTTCTAATTGATGTTTATTTTTTGTAAAATTGTGATGCATAATCAGGGTAACTTTTTGTGTGTGTGTGATTTGCCATGAAAATTCATTATGTATCTGGAGCCAAAATCATACTTCGTATTTCATGTGGCTTTGGCTGATTTCCTTTCTGTTTTCTTCATTAAACGGGTGCCATAAAGGCCTGCAGTATCCATATTATATGTCCGGAGAAGAGCCAGGCCAGATGGGAACTGCGTGAAAGCTACCAGTTATCTTGCTAATTGTGCCAGCTAGAACCAGTTGTATTGCATTAAAAAATGTGGAATCCAACAACTTAGCTGTTCACACTCAATTAGCAGTGTGCTGGAGAATGGAAAATTCAAGCAAGGAGCCCATGTGCTCCAGGAAGTGACAGCTGCTTCCTTACCCAGCATTTAATATCTATGTAAAAATTTCTCCATAAATATTGTGATAATAATTTTGCAAGGATCCTGTATGTGTTATATCTCTAAATCATTTCATAATTTTGAAAAGCATCACATAAAGAGAGCTCAAGTGGGCTTTTTTTTCCACTTTGTAACCTTTCTGTGGAACATATCAATAATTAATTGCAAAAGAAGCCACGAATTGTTGACATATTTAGATAAGAAGAAATTAACAGAAAAAGAAGAAAAAAATAAATCAGGAAGAAAGACAACAATCAACATGTTTATCATAAATGAAGAAAACAAAACATCCAGACTAATGAAGAGTGAAGTGTTTCACTGGTATATTTTCCAAGATAAAAATAGCTGTAAACAGCAACTCACTTCACTGGCATTTTTCGTTCCACTGACTGTCACAGATGATGCTGAGTTTTTCTGACTGATCTTCAAGCTGAAGGTAATGTGACAGCAGGAACATTACAATTAGTATGCAAATAACTCCCCTGGGTTACAAATTGGCATTCTTTAAATCACTCTATTCTCAACTTTTTTCATTTTGTTGTTAACTTTTCATTGGTCAAAACACTTAAACTTCTAAGTAACAAGTAACTTTGAGTACACGGAACATTTCTTGAGTTTATGGCATAATTGAAATAAATTACATTTGAAAGGTTTTTTTCTAAGGTTTATACACATCAGTTTACAAGACAATAATTGTTCACGTGAGCTTAAATCGATATATATATATTATGATATATGTATTCAAAAATATATATTTAAAATTTACCTTTAGGCATTTGATCTGTCTAAAAAATCATTTTGTTTTCCTTATTTTTGATTTTTTCAGAAAGCATGTGGAAGGCTGTACTTTTAATATACGTTTTCAACAACTATGTATTATTAACTATTTAAAAAATTTTATTTATGTACTGAAATATTCTAGTACAAGACATTACATTTTCTTTGAAATTTATACAGTTTTTATACTTTAGTAACACGTATGTTTCTGTCTATAACATTTTGGTCACGAATCTCTTGTTATTTTATGCCAATATTTCTTCATGCAATGCTGATATTTAAGGTAATGATACTAATATATTTATCAAAATAAAGCTCATATATTGGCATTTTTAATTCTAGTCAAAGTTTTATAATCCCATGCTTTGACAAGCTTTGATAGAGTTCTTTGGTAGTAAAATTCTACCAGTATATATTTTTGATTCTCAATGTCAGTTAAACACTTTTGAAAATTGATGACTTTCAGAGTGGGAGAAAGACAGGAATCAAAAGAAAGCAAAAAGTCTGCTTCTTCCCCACTTAGTATTGAAGTATCTCCATTTGGTTGATCTATAAAAATGCCTCATATGTGAGGAAAAAGAAATGACCTAAAAAGTCAGTGTATCATTAAGAAGGGAAGTCATCAATTAGTTCAATTCATTTTGTTAATTCAAGCACCATTAAGTAATGTTCTTATGATAAGCAAGAACTGAATCATTAAACATATTTTGACTTTTTGTTTTGCTGAGGGGAGAAAATGAAGTACTAACTTTATAATATATGTTTGAAAATAGTACATTTTGGAAAAGTGTCAATATTTAAAGACAGTCTTGGTAAAAACCATGCAAAATCTTTAAGAAATAAGAGCCAGTAATAGGTTTATTTTCATGAAAACTTTCACACAAAGATTTAAGTTTATTTTGAGTTTAATCCAATTGCAAGCTAACTATTTCTCATAAGTCCTTCCATAAACCACAATTATTATTTGTTTAGGGTGTACTTTCCATTTCTTTCAATCTTTTCATTTTTCAGAAGAAAAACTAAGAATTGGCTTTTGTTTACCAAAATGAAGCCTTAAAATAAAATAAGCAGGTAAAGAAATAAGCTTTTTTCTTAGACTAAATGATTCTTTGTAGTGTTGAACACACCTTGACAAAAGATTGCCATATAGAGATACCACAGAGACATCTGCACAGTACCAGCTTTTAGTGCAATGAAGCTGAGGCTTCATTCTCAGAGCTTATGCCCGGTGTGGTAGGCTAAAGAGTGCCATTTTTCCTTCAAAGATGTCTTTGTCTATTGCCTGGAAAGTGTGTTTATATTACCCTACATGATAAAAAAGATGTTGATTATTCTGGATTATCCTGTTGTACCGTGTAATTACAAAGGACATTTTAAGAGGGGAGGAGGAGTGTTAAAGTCAGTAATAGGAAATGTGAGGGTGGAAACAAGAGCTTGGAGTGATATGAGAAAGGTGCCAAGAGCCAAGGAATGCGGCGGACTGTAGAAGCTGAAAAAGGCAGGAAAAGGGATTATCTCCTCAAAGCCTCCAAAAGCAACCAGCCCTGCCAACACCTTCGTTTTAGCCCAGTGAGACAAATTTTAGACTTCTGGTTTTTGAACTCTAAAATAGTATATTTGTGTTGTTTTAAGCCACTAAGTTTGAGTTACAACAACAATAGAAAACCAGCACATCCAGAAATTCTCATCTTTAAAAGCCTGCTTAAAAGAAGATGGGAAAGTAACAAAATAGGCATAAATTTTGAGATCCAAGCAGTGAGTTCATACGTAACTGTGGTCTCTTCATGCTGCACAATGATCTTGACCGTTCTGAGCCGCTTTGTGACTAACGTGGAGATAGTACCTACCTCATACGATTACTGCGTGAAACTAGAATAAAATATACTTAGTTAATACACCTTACATAGAGTTATTTTACATATGCTTGTTTTATTTTCTTTCCCCTTATTTGACATTCACAGGACCATGGTGTGGGAGATCTTATGGACAATACTATCATGCAATCAACAGGGATTTCTGTGCAAAGACTTGAAACTTACTCCACAATTTTTTTGAGTACTTACATTGTGTAAGATATCATAGCTAGGTCGTATAGGAATACAACATTTAAATCAGATAGTAAAAAAAATTAGTAATTTTGAAGAAATGACACTGTGAGATTGTATGTGGAATGAACTGGAAGACTGAGAATAAAAGCAAGCGAGAGAGTTAAAGATTATGTTTTACTCTGTAAATATATATAATTTTTATTTGTCAACCACAAAAATTAATCCATTCATTAATTTAAAAAGTAAAGCAGACTTGTCAGAAGATTTATTTTTATTTTCAGTTTATAGATTGAATAAATGATACAAATTATACTTATAAACCACATGTTAGATCTACAATGCTTTTGGGAACTAAATACCGCCATCAATTTTTTAGTTTAAAAAGTAATACAGTTCTCTGTCCTTTATGTGTAATAAAAAGTTTAAGAAATTTTAAAAAAAGTATAGTGAGGTGGTCCAAGCATGAGCTGACATGACACTGGCCACGAGCAATTGTAGAGTCATGGGATAGTAGACATCAGTGGTGTGATGCCTGTGTAGAAGTGATGAGGTAGAGAGGATCAAAGGAACAGGTTTCAAACCCGATGACAGGAAAGAATGGTGTTCCCACTTATGATCACAGCAATATCAAAGAAAAACAGGGTGAGGGAAGTCAGTATGCGAGAACAAGCTTAGAGATACATAGAATGTTGAGACACAGTTTGCCTAATTTTTCTGTTAGACAGAAGTCATAGCATTTTTATAGCCTATTCAAAGACAATACAGAATTTAAAAAATCTATGAGACCTCTCTATTAGCTTAAAAAAACACTGCTGTTTATATGTCATTACTATAGGAAGAAGAAAAAAACCTTAATAAAAATGTAATCTTTGTACTTGCATAATTTAAACAAAAGCATAACATTTTATCTTGACATAAGTGCTAGACAATACTCATATATTTTAAAAAAAATATTGAATTGCTTGTATGACATCCAAGTGAGAATGTCGTGAAGGATTTTGGGGGAAAAAAGGCAATAACAGTTAAAATAATTGAGCAATTTAACCAAGTGATAATAGCTAAAATACACTGAACATATACATCAGAAACTTTTCGAGCGTTATCTCCCTGGTCATTATTTTGTGAGACAGGCATTAATTTTCATTCCCATTTTACATATGAAGAAACTAAAACTCAGAGAAGTTAAATAACTTACTTAGGGTCATATAACTAGAAATGGCCATATAACTGGAAAAGATGAAACAAGATTGAGTGGGGGAGCTTGGTATTTAAGTGATGGTGATATTAAGCCTGTTAGATTTAGTTTAGCAAGGGAAATGACACAGAAAAATAGAGCAGAGAACTGAGGGCTTAGCTATTCATTTATTCAATAAATATTTAAATGCTCTAGTAACTGCTGAATATTGAGCAACACCTACATTTTAGGAACAGAAAGGGGAAATGAACTGGGGAAGAAGACAGAGATCAATAATCCAGGGGAAGATGGTATGGAATTTTCTTTAAGAACAGAGTTCACAGCCTTTTGGGAGAAAGAATCACTAAATATTCAGATAAAGAGAGGTTAAGGAGAATGAGGAGTGAGAAAATACTGGGAAATTCACCAAGGTGGTCACTGGAAAAACAAAGAAGACCAATGAGAATAAGAGTAGATGAATGCCGGGCTCGGTGGCTCAGCCTGTAATCCCGCGCCTTGGGAGGCTGAGGTGAGTGGAATGCCTGAGCCCGCGGGTTCGAGACCCGCCTGGGCAACTTGGCGAGACCTCATCTCTACAATAAATAAAAAAATTAGCAGGGCGTGGTAGCGCGTGCCTGTAGTTCCAGCTACTCGGAAGGATCGCCGGAGCCCAGCAGGTCGAGGCTGCGGTGGCCGGGAGCGGCCACTGCACTCCAGTCTGGGCGACAGAGTGAGACTCCCAC
>CAUYQG010052573.1:0-17479 GCA_963574415.1 Tarsius wallacei
ATTACAGGTTGAGCCACAGAGCCCAGCTATTTTTTTGGCTATTCTAAGTTGCTTGTACTTCCATATAAATTTTAGAATCATGTGTGTCTATTTCTGCAAAGAAATTAGCTGAGATTTGAGTAGGAGTTGATAGGTACATCAATTTGGGGTTTATTATTTATAGTGATAATATTAATAGTGTCTTCTAATTTATGAAAATGAGATAACTTTTAATGTATCAAGTCCTTTAAAATTTCTTTCACTCATATTTTTTTAGTTTTCAGAATATATGTTTTGCATTTCTGTCAAATTTATTCCTAAGTATTTAATTTTCTGATGCTATTTTAAATGAGCAATGTCACTTAGAATTTAGAAATTCTTAGTCATAAGAAAGTAATAACATTGTTTCTTAAGAGAATTAGGCATTAAACTCACTTCCCTAGATAATTTCACAAAAATCTAAGTAATTAAGGAGAACAATGTACAAAATATGTCCCTTCTGAGATTTTCTAGCAATCACACGTTCAGCATTTCTGGGGTATCTTGATTCTTTCCTATTGATTTGTTTTCTTGGCAAGCTTTAAGAGTCTTTCATCTCCTACTGTAGGTGTAGTAGAGAGAAAGGAGGTCAACATTCCCCAAAGGAGGTCAACATTCCCCAAAAAGTAGCAGGTTCTTCACATGTGACTTAGAGGTGCCTAGGCAATGGGGATTGCTTGAAATTTAAATATTCGCTGTTAGCTTTGCAGAGAATTGGGAATTGCATAATTCTACTTTTCTTTTCCCCACCATAAAAAAACAGAAATGCTAATGTCTTTAAGTTTTATTCTTGCAAATGAGCATCTCTTTGTAAATGGAGACACAACGATGTTAAGTAAATTGATCAAGGTGAGTCAGTGGTGAATCCTCTGGATTAAAATAAGGCACTAAGAGCCATGGCCAGCATGCTCATCTCCTGCTCTTTTCTGACCACTACTTCTTGATAATTAAGATAATGGTGGTGTGAAGAATCCTATATTAAACATCAGTACTTCCTTTTTTCTAATCTACTGTTTTACTAACTCAAAACTCCGCCATGGGACTTCTAATTTCCTTCAACAAATGCATATTTTAAAAACTGTGTGAAACAAAGATTCACTGACTTTCAGTCACCTAATAAATTGTATTTGAATATACTGTCCCAACAAGACCTCTTGGCACATCATAGGAAAAAAACTTTTAGTGTTTTGTCCTAGAATGATTGAGTTATTTTGTGAAAATATATTTGAGTATTCATATTAGTATGTAATGTTTCCTTTAATAGTGTCTTCAAAAATCCAAATTTCAAACAAGAGATTCAAACCTTGTGTAAATAATTGATAGCAATAATAATCATTATTGTGTTTATTTTTATAATGTTTAATTTTTTACTTAGTGGAATTGGCTTGTAATTTTAGATTATTATTAAATAATAGCTGTGATAGTCACCTTTGTCATAATGCTGATATAGAGGAAAATTAAAGTACTATTAATCATAAACATTTATTCTTGCTTTAATAGATCTTTATTGTGGTAAAAAAAATTGTATATACATATATCTAGATTATAAAAATACATGGATGTGTGTGTGTGTATACAATCGTCCCTTGTTATTCTTGGGGAATTGGTTCCAGGTACTCCCTCAGACACTAGAATCTTTAGATACTCAAGTCCCTTATACAAAATGGTTTTATTTTTGCATAAAACCTATGCACATTTTTCTGTATATTTTAAATTATCTCTAGATTACTTGTTATGCTTAACACAATATAAATGCTGTATCTATAGTTGCTATCCAATATCATTTGTAAATTTGTATTTTTTAATTGTAGTATTAGGGATTTTTTTTCCCCAAAAAATGTATATATAATTTTATATATTCATATAACTTTAGAGTTGGGGGGTACATGTGAGAACTTGCTATATTAGTAAATTGCAGGTAGGTGAGGTTTGGGCTTCTAACAAACCCTCTTCCCTCCAGTAGTGGACACAGTACCACTGGATAGTTGTGTTCTTATTCCTCCTCACTTCCTCCTCCCCTAAACTGTGCCCAGCTCAGTTGTTCTCACCTTTGTGCTTGTGTGCCCAAAGTTTAAGGTCCACTTATGAGTGAGAACATGTGGTATTCATTTTTGTGTGTGTGTGGTTGTTCCTTGCAATCGTTTTCTCAGAGTGATGCTCTCCAATTGCATCCATGATGCTGTGAAGGACATGATTTGGCTCTTCTTTATGGCTGTGTAGTTGCCATCATTTATATGTGTCACATTTTCTTTATCCAGTGCACTTTCAAAATTATGGAACCTCTGGGTTGGTTCCATATTTTTGCAATTGTGAATAGTGCGGTAGCACCATGGGTTGCACAAAAGAGTTCCCATGGGAAGGGATGGGTTACCAGGATGACAAGGTTCCTTTTCCCTCGCAGCAGCTGTCTGCCTTCAGTACTCAAAAGTTCCTTCCCTGTCACTGCAGCTCGCCCCAAATAGAAACTACCAGCAGCAGGATTTGCCCTTGGGTGAGACAAATAAAGGCAACTATAGTTTTCCACTCTGACTAGCAGGGGATGGTTTGGCCCTAGACAAATGCTCGAATTGGTTCCTAGATCCCATGGGCTGTGGCAGGCACAGTTGTGATACATTTAGGCCATTTCCCATGTTAGACTGAAATCCTATGGGACTCAAGGGTCCCTCTCATTCTATGATAGCAGTGCTGAGCTCCTAACTGCCCACACTCACCATTTCCCCATGTACAGAGGCTGCTCTTTTTCCAAATATTTTTACCTTGAAGAACTGGCAGTTGCTTTAGCTCAGTCAGTGAGTAAATGTAAAGGCCTAGGACATTACTGTCCACTATTGTAGGCCTTATAAACACCGTATACTTAGGCTACACTAAACTTATGTAAAGATATTTTTGTTCTTTAGTAATAAATTAACCCTTATTTACTGGATTTTTTTACTTTATAAACTTAATTTTTTTAACTTTTTGATTCTTTTGAAATAACACAGCTAAAAACAAAAACACTTTGTACAGCTTTGCAAAAATGTTTCCAAAAATGTTTCCATCTTTTGTATTCTTATTTTATAAAACTTTTAGCTTTTCAAATTTAATTTTTGTTGTTGTTGTTAAAAACGAAGACAAACACACACATTAGCCCAGGCCTATACAGAATAAAGATCATCAAGGTGACACTAGGCAATAGGGATCTTTCGGCTTCAGCAGAATCTTGTCTTTTTTTTTTTTTTTTTTTGAGCTGGAGTCTCACTCCATCACCCAGACTGGGGTGCAGTGGCCGCTGCCGGCCACCGCAGCCTCGACCTGCTGGGCTCCGGCGATCCTTCCGCGTCAGCCTTCCAAGCAGCTGGAACTACAGGCACGTGCTACCACGCCTGGCTGATTTTTGATTTATTGTAGAGATGAGGTCTCGCCAGATTGCCCAGGCGGGTCACGAATTTTTTTTTTTTTCTTTTTTTTGAGTTGGAGTCTCACCTCGTCGCCCAGGCTGGAGTGCTGTGACACGCTCCCGGCCACCCTAGCCTTGATCTGCTGGGCTCCAGGGATCCTTCCACCTCAGTCTTCCAAGTATCTGGAACTACAGACGCGCACTACCATGCCTGGCTAATTTTTCATTTATTGTAGAGATGCGGTCTCGCCAAGTTGCCCGGGCAGGTCTCGAAACCGTGGGCTCAGGCAATCCACTTGTCTCGGCCTCCCTACGTGCTGGGATGACAGGCTGAGTCATCGAGCTCGGCCTCCAGCGTAATCTTAAGGAACCACCATTGCCTATACACTCTTTCATTCACTGAGACATTGTTATGTGGCACATGACTATGTCTCTCTCTCTCTCTCTCTCTCTCTCTCTCTCTCTCTCTCTCTCTCTCTCTCTCTCTCCCTCTCTATCCCCATATCTATATCTATTTCTATATCTGTCTTGCTATTTCAGCTGATGGGGCCCGAAAGCAATGACATCCTGTAATATAGGATTTTGGATTTTGTTGTTGCTGTTGTTGTTCATTTTAAGCTCTGTCTTGACCCAGTTTTCAGGTCCTGGGGAGAGACTGGTCAATTTGCCTTCTTCGGCCATGATTAAGTTCACATCTCCAACCACCTTCCCTGATGGGCTTCAGGACACGATCCAGCCAACTCAATTGCTCCAGGAGCAGGCACAGGACAACTAAAGAAAGGCCCCAAACCCCAGAGTGACACAAAAACTATCCACAAGATCCAAGCCTAACCAGCTTCCGTGCCTTGCCTCTCCTATCCCTATTGTCCCCCTCAAAAACCACAATAAAGGCTCTTGGCCATTGTTTCCCCTCTCCCTCTACCTTGTGGTTTGTCTTGGTGTTTCCTCTGATTGGTATTCTGTGCCACTTCTCAGGGAACTATCAGTAGCAAAATTAAAGTTCTTTCTGATTTCTCTCTCATTTCTTTCTCATTCATTGTGCCTAACCCAAGGTAACATGATGAAAACACACCCTAGGGAGCAACCAGCGCAACTAGAACCAAAGCTATTGGTGTCTACTCTCATTTTCCAATAAAATGAACCAGACCTCCTTGGGAAAATGCCTGACATTAGGTTTGGGGGAGGAAATGTACAAGGTAAGCCTGCAGTATTGGGTAGTATCAGGAACTAAGGAGGCTCAAAATATGTCCGCATTTCTGGGGTCTATCAAAGAACCACAAAAGAAAACTTAAAATAGCCACTAATAACCAACACTAGAATCATTTGAAAAAATAATCAATAAAGTACTGGGTTACAATTCCATGTGTAAATACCCATGAGTCCTCACTGTCATAAATGAATGATTGAATAAATAATTAAATGGAGGCAAACAGACAAACCTCTCATGCAGAGGAATTCCAAATAATTGATATAGGTCCTCTGTCCTCAAAAAGGTGAAATATAACTCCCCACACCCTAAGTATGGTCCGGGCATAGTGACTTTCTCTGAAGAGCACAGTATGCTAAGGATGGGGGAAGGGGAAAGAATGTCTTCACAGTGGAAACCCTAACAAATGCTACCTGAGCCAGATGATCAAGGTCACTATCAACAGTCATGCCTATCACGTATACTTTTGTATGAAGTGAGTAGATTGACATATTGCCCCTGTGATCTTCCCCTCCAGAACACATAAATCCAGTCTTATCAAAGAAACATCAGGAAAAAAAAAATCCAATACAGAGGCATCCAACAAATATCCGACCAGTACTCCTCAAAACTGTTAAGATCAAAAACAAGGGAAATCTTAGAAACTGTCACAGCCAGGAAGTGACTAAGGAAACATGAAGACTAACGGGCTATCTTGCATTACATCCTAGATAATGGGTGAAAACTAAGAAAATCTAAATACACTGTGGACTTCAGTTAAAAGTTACATAAAATGTACTTATTCACTGAGTTTATTGCCTCCACTTAGTTATCAATTTAATCATTCATTTATATCAGTGAGGACTCATGGGTATTTACACATGAAATTATAATCCAGTGCAATCTTATTTATTATATTTTTCAAATGATTCCAGTGTTGGTCATTAGTGCCAATTTACTACACTAATCTAAGATGTAAATAAAAGGGAAGCCTGGATGTGTGGTATATCTCTGTGCTATTTTTGACACTTTTTCTATAAATCTGAAATTGTTTTAAACAATAAGGTAGATTTTAAACAAAGAAAATTAAATTTTGTGAAGGCTTCCTGCATGCCAGACAATATATTTTACACTTGATTTACAGACTAGAAAACAACTGAGATTAAAGGATTTGTCTAGATTTCTTCCTCACCACTAGCTTATTCTAGCATTCCTAGTTTATCCTCAAGGCATCTCCCTGACTCAAATGTCACCCTCTGCTGTTCATTATCTTTACCAGTAGAATCAGAGTGAACTTTCTTGTATTTAGTTGAGCTGTTCTTTAGTTCTTTAATTCTTGTTTGTATTAAAGTAATGTATGTACATAATATTTAAAGTCTAACAAGTCATGTATGAACCCCAAAAGCATTACTTCCTTCACTTTCCCTGCTCAGATTTTCCCTTTTCAGATGCAACTCTTACGTTATTTCTCCTTATGATTCATTTCATATTTCCAAACAATATGCTTATCTTGTGACTTCCTGATCTTCCATTTTAAGACATTATCTCTACTACAAAAAAAGAGATTGATTCATAGTAAGTGATGGTACACATAGACACTTCTTCTATGATTTTGAGTGACTCAGTATACAATGTTTATACTGTTATTAATTTAAAATATTATTCACACCTGAGTCGATGACAATAGCATAATTACATTTCAATTTTGTATCATTCTTAGCTTTTCCTGAGGTTTATAAATGCCATTTAAATTTTTTCTAGTTTTCTGTATACTTATCATGAAATCAATTCCAAACTTGACAAAATAATAAAACGTATCTTAATAAGTCAAACGTATAATAACATTTTCAATCAAATGATCTTTAAATTAAAAAAAAAAACTTACCAAATTTCTCCTGGATTCATATATCCCTCTGTTCCAATATCAGCTAATTCTTGGCATGCTACATAGCTGCCAACCTGAAACTTCTATTCATCTCCTTCCTGCTAATTTGTATTACACCTCCTCTGTGTAGGATGGCTTTCCTGGCTCCATGACTGTCTTTTTCTTAACTGATTCCTTTGTATTTTTTACTAGTGATCTTTCATTGCTCATTCATGCATGGCATAAAAATAATAGTGGAAATTGTATATATGTGGCCAGACTTTAATTGGTTCATCTTATAGTTGTTGACTGCATAGGATAAAAGACTTCTCAAGTCAATATCTGTAGGGATTTTCTTTTAAACTTGTCTTTTTTTTTTTTTTTTCTGAAAGAAATCTTCTATTTACCTGCCAAGGACTTATAGACCTAGCTGCTGTATTCTGGAAGAAGGGTAATGGTGTAGAAGAATGCCTAGGACATCTCACCATTCATCTCCCAGTTTATAATGCCCTCATTTTCATTGTAATGCTTCACCACAGTCTTACTTGGACCATGTTTCCAGAGCCTCTGACTCTATCACTGCAAAAGTAAAAATCTTTTTCTTTTTTTTTTTTACTGTTAGGACCAGAGCCTGGGAATAAGGGTCTGTGTGCTATGGCAGGAGATCAAGTTGTCCCAAGTCTTAAACATAGGTTCAAAATACCTGTCTACCTTTAGCCCTTTCCTGAATCTGGGACTTCAGAAGAATCGTGGGCTTCCAATGTTTGAGCTTTTGCAGCATTTTAAATCAAGGATATGGCCACTTCAAGTTGGCTACCTAACCCAATGTCAAGCATTCAGATTTTAGCATTCTATGACTCCTAAATCAGTTAATGCCCATCCAATTTTTACTAGCTTCCACAGCTTTTTAAAAAAATCTCTCATTTGTTTTATGCCTCTCCTAGACGTTAGAGATTTTTTTCACACTACTGAGATTCATTTCATGTACTGAGCCTTAATTAACTGATTTCCATGAAGGATACTTTCTCTTCATAGTTAATTTGAAAATGCTGTCTGTGTATATAATCACCATATATCTCTATCGCTGTGATATTGCATTTTTCTGCTACGGCTCTTGGATGAATAAGAACACCCTTTAGCAAGAATATGAGGGAAAAGAACAAAGATGTGAACTTGATTATAAAATTGAAGGTTTATAGATAGGTTAAGTGCCAAAAATTTGAGTGAGTTAATGAACTTTTGAAAAGGTATCATGAAGGAATAATAATTCAATGTAGCTTAAATACAGAATCAAAACCATAAGAAATGAGATTTTTTTTTCATACTGAATATTTCAAAGAATTGTTGAGTGGCAGCTCTGTAGTAGGCAGTTTTATACACTATAGATAAAACAGAAAAACTGAAAAATATTTCTGCCTGTTGGGTGTTCACATTCTAATGGGGGAAAGAATCATGGCAATAAGTGAGCGAAAGGAACATAATCTCACAGAAAAAAATTTAGTAGCAATAACATGGGAAGATAAGATGCTTTTTCTAAGTTGATAACATGTAAGCACAGTCCTAGTTTAAGTGAGAAAGTAAAGTCATGCAAATTCTTGAATGATTGCATAATGGGAGTTGTGGCCATCAAGTGCAAAAGCCCTGAGGTGAAAGTTGCCTGGGATACTCAGAAAACATAAAGATCACTGTGCTCAAGCTCAGTGAAAGATGAAAAACAAATGATAGAAGAAGATAAGGTCAGAGAGGAAAGGGCAGGAGGAACTGTTCAACATTGCGCCTTGAGGGCTAATTGTGTAAGTGGCATTATGCTATATGACTTAGGAAACAAGGCCGGGAATTTGAACACCGGGATGACCACAGGTCTGGTTTGTGTGTTATAGGGACATTTTGGCTTCTATGTTGGAGAACAGACTGTTGGAGAGCCATGGGAGAGGGAAAATTGTGGAACTGAGGGGACCAATTTGGAGGCTAATGTGATAATCAAGGTAAGGAGTTATAGTAACTTGGGCAGTAGAGGTGAAGAGAGATGGGTAGATATGAACGTATGTTTTATATAGACAATAGTATTGTCTATAAAAAGGGGCACTTTTATCTTTTCTTTCTGATCTTTGCGCTTTTAGTTTGTCTTGACTTACTGCACTGGCTAGTAACTCCAGTATTATATAGAATAACAGGGTGTGAGTAGACATCATTTTCTACTCTAAGGAGAAAACATTCAGTCTTTCAGTATTGAGTGTGATGTTAGCTATTAATTTCTGTAACTGTTCTTTTAAAAATTGCAGAACATTCTTTCATTGCTTGTTTTCTGAGTTTTTAAAATATTTTTTTTATTATAGTTGATTTTCAAGTATGAAAATAGCCTCACATCTCTGAAATAAAAACACCACTTGGTAATGGTGTATAGTAAAATATTTGGTATAATTTTCTGGCAAAATCACTTGGATCTGAATACTTATTTTCTGTCTTTTTTATTAGAATCTTTTTCATAACAAATACAATTCCCTTAATATTTAAAGAGGAATTCAAATAACTGATTTAACATTGGGTGAGTTGTATTAGCTTGTGCTACTTGAGAAATTGGACCGTTTCAGCTAATGTGTTACACCTATGTGTGAGGAGTTGCTCATACTACTTCCTTATCTTATTTTTGATGCCTATAGGGTTTGTAGTAATGTCTTTGGTTTTATTCGTAATATTAGCAATTTGTACCTTAATTCTTATTTTTCTTTTAAATTCAGTGAGTACAACAGCATATTTATTAGGTGGGCATATTGTATACTGGTTGAGGTTGGGCTTTAGGTGTCTTCATTTTCCACATAGTGAACAACCCAATAGGTAGCTCAGGACACTTGCCTCCTCCCCACCTTTCACCTTTTAGTGTCCTCAGGGTCTACTTCTTCCATCTTTGTGTCAATTTAGCTCTCAAAGACATTCAAGTGCCCAAGAAGCATGAAAAGATCCTCAAAATTACTAACCATCAAATAAATGCAAATCAAAACCACAATGAAACATCATCTTCATTCTTTTTTCCTTGTTATTTTTCCTAGAGGGGTGTTAATTTTATTGATCTTTTCAAATAACTAGGTTTCTAGTTCATTGATTTTCTCTACTAATATTAGGTGTTTATTTTAGTGATTTCTTTTTCTTATCTTTATTGTTTTCTGTATTCTTCTTGTTTTGTGTTTCTTTTGCTCATCTTTTTCTAGGTACTTGGAATAGAAATTTACATTTTTTTTTCATTTCTAACGTATGCATCTAATGCTATTTCTTACTCAATGCCTATTTAGCTGCATAAGTATTGACATTTTGAAATTTTTCTCTTTATCTAGTTCAATGTATTTATATGCTCCTTGAGACATCTTATTCTTAATAACTTAGAATTGTGTCGATTAGTTTCCAAGTGTTTGAAGATTTTCCTCTTATCTCTGTTATTGATCTTTATTTTATCCCATTATAGTCAAAGAACAGACACTGCATGATTTCTGTTCTTTAAAAATGCTGATGATTGTTCATTTTATAGCTCAAAACAGGTTCCATCTTAGTAAATACTCTGTTGGTGTCTTAAGAGAATGTGTACATCTGCTGCACGTTCTATAAATTTTCATTTGCTCTGATTAGTTGATGGTCTTTTTGAGTTATTTTATATTGTTCTTCTTTTGTCTAGTCGTTCTATTGATTTTTGAGTAAGAATGTTGAAGTCAAATATTTTTTATTTCTCTATTTCTCCTTTCAGTTCCATCAGTTTTCTATTTGCGTATTATGTACCTCTGTTGTTTGGCACAAATGCATAAAATATTGCTATGGTCTTTTTGATAGTCATTCTTTTACCATTATTAATGTAAAATTCTTTGTCCTTGGTATGTTCTTTATTCTAAAGTCTACCACTTTTTTTCAATAAATGCTATATTTTACTATCCTTTTACTTTCAACCTATTAATGTAGTTATATTTTGTTAGTTTCTTTTAGATGCCACAGAGATGACTTTAAAAAAAATTTACTATGCCATCTCAGTCTTTTAGTTTATGAATTTAAGCTAACTAAATATAATATATTATACTTAATCTAATTGATATGTTAATTCTGGCATTTTGTTTTATTTTTGCATTCTTTTATCTTCTCTGCTCTTCATTTCTCCTTTTTCTTTTTCTGCCTTTCTGTTCATTACTTGAATCCTTTTTAGAATTGCATCTTAGCTTTACTACACGATTTTTGATTGTATCTCTGTATAGCATTTTTAGTGACCATGCTCTAGGTATTGCAACACATATATACACCAGTTCAAGGGAAGTGTAGAAACCTTACCTCCATTTAAATGTCCTTTTTTCTTCCCCTGTTTACAATATAATTGTCTTAAATATTTCTCTATGTACGTTGAACCATCACTTGTATTTTAGAAAACACAAAAGGAGAAGGAATTGTATTTTATTTACACATGGTTTTACTATTTTATTATTTTTTCCTTTATGATGTTTTAGAATTCCTTCTTTAATTATTTCCTCTCTGCTAAGAGAAGTTTTTATAGCCATCCCTTTAGGGTGTCTGCTTATAAAACATTTTCTTAATTTTCTCATATCAGATAGTGTCTTAATTTCTTCTTGATTTATATTTTTTGGCACATCTAGAATTTTAGATTGTCAGGTTTTTTTTCTTTCAGTAATGCAAATTATTGTACCGCTTCCATCTGGCTTTCATTGTGTCTGTTGAGAACTACACTGTCTTTTGAATTGTTTTCTTCCATTGTTTTGTGATTATTTCTTTCTTGCTGTTTAAAGATGTATTTTTTTCTTTGTCTTTAGTTCTCAGAATTGACTATGATTTGATTGACATGAATTTATTTGAGTTTATCATTTTCGAGATTTACTCCATTTCTTGACTCTGTAGGTTTATGTCTCGCAAAATGCTGGAAGTTTTCAGCCATTATTTCTTTAACTTCTTTATTACTTTTCTTCTCCTGTACCCTGATGACATAAATGTTAGATCTTTTGTTACAGTCCCATGAATCCCTGAGATTCTCTTGACTACTTCTTCCCAGTTCAATTTCTCCTTTTTTTTTTTTTTTTTTAGAATGGGCAATTTGTATTGTTCTCTCTCTCATCAAGTTAGTTGATAATTTTCTCTGTCCTCTCCACTCTGCTATTGAACCCACCCATTGAGTTTTTATTCGCATTATTGAATTTTTTAGCTCAGTAATTTTCATTTGCTTTTTTTCTGAAACTATTTTCTCATTTGTTTCAGTCATGTTTATAACCAACATGAAGCAATTTCATGACAACTTCTTCAAAATCCTTGTTAGGTAATTTTAACATCTGTGTGTTTTCAGATTTGACATCTGTAAAATTCTTATCATTCCTGATGAGCATTCCCTTGTTTCTGTTGGTAATAGTTGAGAATTTCAGCTCACCCTAGGCTTCCACTGATACCCCACTGGCTAGAAGGAGCAGGAGTGCCTCACTCCTGTACCCTGAGAGCTTTCAGCAGACACTGTAGTGGAGGTGGCCTTATTGTTACTGAGCCAATGTGAAAGCCCCAAGACTTTCAAACAAGCCTCTTCTGACATATCCCTAGTGGAATGGGGTATGGACTCTTAGTTATCAGTGCAGAGGTTTGAAGTTCAGACAACCAGGTAGTTTCCACTGATACTTCAGTAGAGTGGGGATTGGGGGATGGGGAGTGAGGGTTGCTTTCAGACTTGCTCATTAGGTCTTCTCTGATGCCATCCTGGCAGATAGAGTAAATTGCCTTGCTAAGCTGCATCTTTCTTGGTCTCTAGAAGAGAAAAGCTTTGGTTGGGCTGTTGGCCCTTCTGGGTTGCTGGTTTCATCCACAGTCAATCTGGAATATATGAGACCAAAAATTCCCCAGAGAACATACTGCCATGTCATTCCTCAAATTCTAAAATCCCTAGCCAGCTTGCCTTGGCTGTCTCCATATTCCTTTCAGAGTCTTATGGTTTTGCTTATTTGCTTGTTTGTTTAGAGACAGGTACTCACTCTGTTACCCAGCCTGGAGTGCAGTAGTGCAGTCATAACTCACTGCAGCCTCAACCTCTTTGGCTCAAGTGATCCTTCCACATCAGTTTCCTTTGCAGCTGAGACTACAGACGTGAGCCACCATGCTCAACTATTTTTCATTTATTTTAGTTTTATTTATTCATTTATTCATTTATTTATTTATTTAATAGAAACGGGGTCTTGCAATGTTGCTCAGACTGGTCTTGAAACCCTGGGCTCAATGATCCTCCCACCATGACCTCTCAAGTTTCTGGGATTATAGGTGCTACCACCATGCCTGGCTCTTAATATGATATTCTTAATTTTAAATTGTAAATGATAAGAGGAGTAGTGAGAAGAATATCTATTCATTATTTTCAGAATAAAAGGAGTTATTCATCTTACATATATTTTTAAAGACAGCTAACAAGGTTTTTTGTTTGTTTGTTTGTTTGTTTGAATTGATTGAATGTGTCTTGAATGAAAGTATGGAGTAACAAGAGATTCCAGACATTTTGTTATACAACTGAAAGACTGACATATTCATTTACTGGGATAAGAAATGTTGTAATAGAAAACGATTTGGGGAGTACAGTCAAGTTCAATTTTTCCAAAATATTTAAGCTTGCATTTCAGTTAAATATGTTTAAGTTGGAAATGCCTACCAAACCTCCACGTTCAGACATCACAGAAACAGTTGCACTATCTAAATCTGGAGTTCAGGAAACTGGACAGGGTGAGATATAAATTTGGGTCTAGACACTACTAAAGCCATGAGAATGGATGACATTACTGAAAAGGCAGGTGCAAAAAGGGAAAAGAAAAGAAAAAATGCAAAGGACTGAGCCTTGAAGAGGAAGTGCTCATAAATGGAAGGGAAGAAATGGAGACAGCAGTGATGACTGAGACAAAGTAACCTAGAGATTGGAAGAAAAAAATAGGAATATGGGTTGCTCAAGAAGCCAAGTGAGAAATTAGAATGAAAGAATGCCAATGGTGTTGAAAAAACAAGTAAGACGAAGACTGAGAAATATCCATTATACTGGGCAATGTTGACAGGACTAGTGAACTTTAAAAGGGAAATGTCAGTGGAAGATTGGGAGTGAAACACTTGTCCAGGGAATAATGGCAAAGAGATGGTCATTTCAAGGAGGTTTACTCTATGGGAAAGAGCAGAGAAATACAGTGGTAGTGGAGGAGAATTTGATATTAGAAGGTTTGGTTTCATTTTGTTTTGGGATGAGGAAAAACTGTAGTTGTTTACACACTAGTCAAAATGAGCTTTTGATGATGCAATACATACAGAGGAAGATTGTTGAAGCAAAGTCTTTGAAGAAGCATGCAAGGATGGGATTTAGTGTATGACTGGATGGTTTGACATTAGATAAAAGACGGCTAAATCTACGGTAATCAAAAGATAAAAAAAAAAAACTCTTAAAGGCACAGGTCCAGAAAGGGAGATATAAATGGTAGTTGGAAAATTATTGTCACTGCTTCCTTTGCTCAGTGAAGTAGAAAGCAAGGTTATCACCTAGAAGTAAGAATGGGAGATAAGTTACTGGAAACTTGAGGAGAAAGGAGATGATATGATATTGTCACGTAAGGAAGCAAGGGAGTAAATAAACTGAGGAAATGTAGCACGATGTATTAGTTCAAGGCGAGAAAATCTAAGACACTCATTTACATTGGTCTCTTGGATGCAATCACACAGAGTATATACTATTAAAGAAGATTTAGAAGATAATAAAAGAATGAATAGTTGGATATTATAACTGGGGGCACCTTCATATATCCAGCTCTACATTCTAAGAAATCAGATACTGAATCTAGAGAAAGTAAACTATTCAAGATTGCATAGATGCTGTTTGGCAAACTTTGAAATAGAATTCAGATCTCTTTCCTGTAAATCACTATGGCTCAGCATTACACAGTCTACAGAGTCAGATTATGTGGCACATGCTTGAAAACTAGTGGGAAAGTCTAATTGTCAAAATTCTGCATGCGCCTCTTTCCACAAAGACATTTCAACTCAAGTGCATAAACAGTCACTTTAATTTTATTGATGACACCTAGAAATGTGGTTATCATTGTATGGAGGTCCACCCTGAAGTTATACGTATTATTTAAAGTAAACATAATATAAATTGCGATTATGCCACTCAGTTTCCTGATGGGTTTAAAACCATCTGAATTTCTGTTTCTTCTGTAAAACATTATATAAGTAGAAGTAAAAATAAATCCTCATAGACAATTGACAGTGTCCAAAGTGCATTCAAATATACCATTTTATGTGACTTTTGAAGAAGAGGTGTGAATTCAGCAGAACAGCCATTTTATTCCCTTTCTATAATGGAAGACACTGATTCTGAGTTCAGTGAAGACACTGAATCATCAAGGGTCATGGTTACAGTCACTTAAAATGTTAAGCTATGACACAGAACAGAACTAACATTTCCTTGACTGCAGCGCTCGAAGAGCAGGGGAATGGAATCTATATCATGGAGTTTTAGCACAGTTCTCACTCTAATATGGACAGACTTTAATGGTACCAAATCACTTGGGCTTCAAATTCATTGTTTATATAATGAAGGCAGTAATACGTATACATTAACAAAATAACAATGTGATATAAATCGGTATAGTCTTAAGCAAAATGTCCCAAATACATTTAAAACTGTTTAAATAATCTATCTAAAATATTCTTTAAATTACCAAGAACTAAGCAAATGCAAGTCACGGTAACACCTCACATGTCTAAGATTTACCTAATCTGGAAACCCATATATTAAGAATAGTGTTGAAAGTCATAAAGGAAGCAGACTAAATCTCCACCGTTGTTCAATCTATATTTTCAAAATTCATGCTTTTAAGTAGAAGGCATGAAATTCTCACTCAGATTCTTACTTGTTGTCCTACAACTTTGACATACTGGTTGTATGGATCTAAGCCCACTGTATATTAGCCATGGGAGAGTAATGGATTTAGTGTTTTAGAGTGAATGAGACAGAGGCAAATATAAAAACATCCTATGCACATGTCCATGTTTAATTATACACATAATCTCCATAGCAGTTCTGGACTATTTAGTGTGGGAGCAAATTGTCCCACAAACCACAGACCATCACCGTGTTAAAGCCCAGTGCAAAAACCAATGTCCACAGTGAGGCTTATAACGGTTTAAAATTTATTTGGGACATTTTGTTTAAGACTACCTAGATGACTATCACACATGAAGAGGGGAAAAGCTGCACCTAAAATAATTAACATGGAAATAAAAACTATAACATTGGATAGGTAAAAATATTAAGTTTCAAAGAAAAGATGATGACCTCAGGTGGCTCACTATTTGAGTACTTAAAATGGCTGGCATTTTACTCTCTTACTATAATCACTCATCATTATTATCACTACAAGTCTCCTCAAAAGCTAGATACATTAGCAGTAATCAGTTTAGCAAAGATAAATTTCAATTATCCCCTTCTTAGTGCTCTGAAAAGTAAAAGACTCATTTAAACTCTGGGCTTTGGTTTTCCAATGATTGTTTTCAAATTCATTGTTTAAAAAAATACTGGTTATCTTATCCTGTTTCCACATACATAGCAAAAATTAACAATATGTATGGTAGTCAGTATCAAGCAAGATCATATGGACTGAATTCAGAAATATTTCAAAGTTTATGCAATATACTAAAAGAGGAACGTCTTATTGACTTGGAGAGGAGAAAGACTTTTTTTCAATGAAACTTTTCTCTGGTACCAAAAAAACTAGTGAAATCATTCCATGGAGGGAAATGACAAATACATCGTTACCAAAAACAAACATTTTTGACCAAAAATTTTGCTTCTTAGTTTATTATGTTAATATGTTTAGGAAAACATTTACATAAATAATGTTGACCTTATTTTTACATTATTAGCTATTTCATTTCACTTCACAGTATCCTAATTCACTTCCAGTACAATGCAAGTTTTAGCGTATCAATTTATAGTCAATCTTATTTAAGTATTACCTATTTAATTATATTATTTTCTACAGAAGCAATATAAATGTCATATATCTACTATCTTTAGAATATCCCTAGTCTCCGTTACACTGCTACCATATAAAGAACTCTTTGGTTTGAAACAACCATAATGAAACTACTGTGCATTTAAAGAGCACTTATTTACTCCTGGAAAGTTTATTTTAAGGTAAGAAGTTTTGTTTTCTAATTTTACACAGAAAAATGATTTATCCAGCTCAAATTGCTCATCTATATAGTTATTCAAACTTTTAGGCAAAGTGAAAGAAACAAATATTCAGAGCAGTAGTTCACTCATTGTTTTAGCAACAGCTATGACCTCAAATAGGATTGTGAAAGTAAGACAAGCACATGGAAATAGCTTAAAAGCATAAAAGGAGAAGAAAATCATCTTTATTGTTCACTTCTAAGAGTCACCAAGGCAATGCCATCTCATTTAATTTTGTCACACTGATTCACATACAGTGGGTATTTTCTCTTTTTTATTCATAGGAAACAAGATGTGGAGAAGGCAATGAACTCACAGTGACAGACTAGCAACTAGTGAGGCTGAGATTTGAAGTCAGGCCTGTCTTATTTCAGAGCTGGTAGCTTCTTCCCTTAAACAAACAAGCACAAAAGAAAAAACACAGACACACACAACTGGCTTGGATCTTACACTCTTCTGAGTCCAATATACAGAAATCCCTTTCCAAGACAACATACAATAAGATGATGGATGAAATAAACAAACAAAAATAATGTTGAATGCATAATCAGAAAAGAAGAAAAAAATATCTCAGTTGTCAGAAATTACGACAAAGTATAAAAGTCCACAGGGAGAGTCTCAGCACAAGAAAATGGACCTGAAGATATCCACCCAGAGTCACCACTGGAAAGACCCAGGAGGGTGGGGAACAGCATTGTGGTTACGTACATATGCAAATATTAGTGTTTAAGCAAGAAAAAGTGTTCCTACTGCCCAAATGGTGTTAGAAAACTTGTCTATCTTGAACTTGGTTCCAAAGGAAAGAATTAAAAACCA
>CAUYQG010052575.1:0-38897 GCA_963574415.1 Tarsius wallacei
GGGGGGGGAGGGCGATGGGATTAATGGTGATAAATATCAGTCTGGGGATGGGGAGACACCTCTTATCATCAAGGGTGCCTGAATGAAGCATTTTTATATGCCTAACCCCTAACTGTACCCCATAATACCATAATAAAAAAAATTAAAAAAAAAAAAAAAGAAATCCTAAGGCAGTTATTTAGGGTGAGTATTGTAAAATGTAATATTTACTTTAGACATTTCAAATACTTTATCTTTATATTCCTGGCTAGCTAGTGTGGAAGTGCCTTGAGGTAAAGTATTATCTTCTTTCTGTAATCCCCTACAGAGCCTAGACCGTTCACTTCCCTTAACTCATAGTAGTATCTTTGGAACATTCAATGACCAAATAAAAAAGAGTTACTTTTTACTGAATACCATCCTGGTACAGGCACAGTATTGGGGCTTTATATTGATTGACATTTGGTTTAATTCATAAAATCCTCATTACACGTGAGAATACAATGCCTCAGAATAACAAGTCATATGCTGACACCACAATTTGTATGTGGTAGAGCATCTCTGATTTAGTTGCCACTGCTATTTTCACCATCCAGCACTAGTTCCCATCAATTCATTCATTCATTTATACAACGTCAATTTGTAATGAGATGACTCTGTGGTGAGCCACTTGACTTTTACAGTTCACAGTTTCCCGAAATCAGTGATATCTATTCATTTCTTTACCTTCATCTTGCATATCTAAAGTCCAAAAGTTACATTTTGCATATGGGAGATTGAGTGTCAGGTCTCCTCAGCTTTCCTCATAAGCCATGTTCTTCCCATCTAGCAAAGAGCTCCCTTACTAGGGTGAAGAAATAGACTTTTCTCTGAAATCAATGAAGGCAAATACAACTCCACAAGGTCTGTGCATATATGGTAGATACATTTTTTTCAGAAGATTCTATAATTTTCAATAACAAATGTTATTGTTCCCAGGCTACATTTTGAAATTAATTTTAATTGTAAAAAGCCTTCTGTTTCAGATTAAATTATATTCCCCCTAAAGATATATTGAAATCCTAACCCCGGTACCTCAGAAGGTGATGCTACTTAGAAATAGTGTTGATGAAGATGTAATTAGTTAAGATGAGGTCATACTATAGTGGGGTGGGCTCTAAATCTATTTGACTGTTGTCCTTACAAGAAGAGGGAGATTTGGACACAGAATGCACAGAGGGAACATGATGTGAAAAAACACATAAAAAAGAGTACCATGTGATGATGGAGGCTGAGTTTGTGGTGATGCATCTATAAGCTAAGAAATACCAAGGATTTCAGACTCCAGAAGCTAGAAGAGATAAGGAGGGATTCTCTCCTATGAGTTTCAGAGGGAGCACGATTCCACTGACGTTTTGATTTCAGGCATTTAGTCTCCAGAAATGTGAGACAATTAATTTTTGTTGTCCTAAGCTGTTCAGTTCTTAGTAATTTGCTATGTGATCTTTAAAAGCTAATATACCTTTGTACTTCTTAATCTTTTTTGTACTCTCTCTTTCTTCTGTTTCCCTTCTTCTTCCTCTTCCTCTTCCTCTACTTCCTCCAGTCCATTTCCTTTATCTCTCATTATCTTCTGATATAGATCCCAGTAACAAGAATAAAAAAGAATCACTTAATTTACTATTTCTTCCAATATGACTATTTCTCAAGTCTGGCATCTTCTTAGCTGTTACCTTGCAGAAGCTACTGTCTGAGTTCTTTAATAAAGATTCCTTTTATTTATGACTGTCAAGGAATGCCTAAAAGGTTCAGAAACTTTCCTCTCAGTCTATGATATTACAAAATGCATAAACTGATGGAAAAGTCTTAGAGTGATGTTGCTGCCCTATTCAAAGATGCTGCAGCATCTGTTTCATTGGTCCTCTGGCATCTTTATGTCTTCAAAGACATGCAGTCTCCTTCCTTAAGAGAGTTCTTACAGAACCCTGCAAACAATTAGCAAGTCCCAGAACATGTGAACATGTGGATGCTTACTAGTCCCAGGTAGACAGGGCATTTTTTTCTTGGTACTCAGTGTCACAACTAATCATATTTTGCCTCTCATAGAAGCACTGGGCCACTTCAGGAAGCAATTTTCTACTCCAGATAATCACACTGCCCTGCTGGCTATGCAAATAATCCAGTATAGAGCATCCTTTCTGAAAACCTTTTCTCAACAACAAAAAAAATGTTATTTTAAGACCTGATTTTGTGCAACTAAAAGGGAACACTTGTCACTGACTATTTCCTTCTCTAAACATCTCAGCTTACAAAGTTTTCTTGGTTACTTTGCCCTTTTATGTCAGAAACAATAAATAACAAGTAAAAAGCACAAAAACATTAAAAAGATCTCATTCCATTTCTTACATCAAAGAAGTTTCAAATGTATAAAACATTTTTCAAAACAGGAGCAAATAATATGCTTTTAAAATATGTATGTACTTCATTTAACAATTAATTATGAAGTGTTTTCAGTATTCCTAGGGGTTATATTGACAGAGCTGACGATATTATAGTCTAATTCCTTATAGCATTCTCAGTCTAGTAGGGAAGTAGATGTATATAGATGACTACCTGCCATACACAGGATTCACAGTGCAGCCTGGGTGGCACACTGGAAAAATGTGTGGCCTATGAAGTCAGATTATCTAGGTTCAAATCCTCGTGAGCCACTTGCTAATCTCTAATCTTGAGCAAGTTCTTCAAACTTTCTAAATTTCAATATTCTCACTGTCGACTAAATTCACAAGTCATAGGGCTATTTTGAGGACATTGTAAGTTAATGTACATAAAGCTTTAGCATACCTCCAGACACAATGGAATCTCTTAGAAATAGTGAGCTTTTATTCTACAAGAGAAAAAAGGAAGTTGAGCAGAGGTACTGAATGAAAGTAGCCTATCACAATAGAAATGTTGGTGTGGAATATTAACAATCTGGAAGCTATTCAACTTTGGCTGTGCTGAGTAGCTTCACAAATCTGTTTAACTCTCTCCACAGAGACCAGATAGTGACAACAACCAAAAGAGAAGAAGAAGGAAAAAAAACCCCAAACTACAAGGTAAATGAAACAGTGATTTAAAAAGAGGCAATGACATTCTCACCACCTGCCCTCTCCTCTTCTCCTGAGGTATCAGCAGCTGCTCTAAGGAGAACATACTCTGTGTCATACACAGCAATTACTTGGATGATTTTCTGCAGGGAGTTGCTATTTTTCTGTTGACAAGGCACGTTGAATTGATCATTTGGCATTACATCATATTCAATTTACTGTCTCATAACACTTTATTTGTTTTATATAAGGAGTTGTGTGCCAGAGGGCTCTGATGATGTTGAAAATGCATCACTTCAGTCACTCACCTCCGCCACTAATGTTCTTGCTGCCAGCTTTTTCAACCTGAATTAATTTGGCAACTTAGCTCTCAAGTGGGAGTAGAAAATCTACTTCTGAACATAGGTAAAGCCAGCTGGAAGCTAAGGTGTAAGGTAAGAGAACTTGCTTTGTTGGCGGTTGTGATACCAGATTTTTACCATTTGTGACACCACATTTTTAAAGAATAAACTTTTTTTAAATTTTAGAACAGTTTTAGAATAACAGAAAAGTTATGAAGATAGTTAAGAGATTTTCCTTATGTCTAACATTCAGTTGCCACTATGACTAGCCTCTTACATTGTGTAAGTTACATTTGTGGCAACCAATGAACTTACATTGATGCATTATTATTCACTAAAGCCCACATGTTATTCAGATTTCCTAAGGTCCTTCTTCTGTTAACAGGCTGTCATCCAAGATGCACATTCTATTTAATGATCATGTTTCTTTATGCACCTGTTGACTGAGACAGTTTCTTACGCTTTCTTTGTTTTTAATGGCATTGGCAGAAACTACATAAAATTCCAAATTTAAGAACTGAGAAGATATAAAAAATAAAGATATATCTAACAATGGGAAGAATACATTCCTGGAAAGTGATTTATAAATTATCATAGCAATATATTCTAGCACGTTTTACTGATTCCTAATATGAAAGCGAAGATATATTCTACGAAAGGGAAAAAGTTTTCCATTTAAAAAATTATTGTAAAATAATTAATTTAGTAGAATATTCCTAATTTCTAAATATTCTTTTCCCTCATGATGAGACTAAGAATTTGGGGATTAGTGAAGAAGACCACAGAGGTAAAGTTCTATCCTCACCATCATACCATAATGAGTATGCATGCTGTCAACAAGACTTAGCATGTTAACCTTGATGACTGGGCTGCTAGTGTTTGTCAGGTTTCTTCACCACTGTAAAGCTCCTCTTTTCTTCGTCTTTGTATACTGCATTCCTTGTGAGGAAGTCAGCTGAGGAGTGAGAATGTATGCGCTATGTTCTTGAAAGTAGAGTATCTACAGAAATTATTTGGGATTTTTCTGTACTTGAGATCTATTCTCCCTCCGTTTATTTATTTACATTATTATGGAATAACAGATACTTATTTATACTTTGGGTTATAATCTAATACTACGCTGTTTGTTTTGTTTTCTTCTTTAGTCATGGGTCATAATACTATGTTTTTATTTTGTTTTAGCTCTGGCCATTGGGCTCATTCAGTTGGCTCTTGTATCCTTTTTACATATCCCCAACATGGTGGGTTGGTTTTTGGTTGGGAGGGGAGATTTTTGGAACACTCTCTTGCTTTCTGGTAATAAAAGATTCTTTTGGCTTATCTTGCCCAGATTTCAAATCAGTCATTTCTCTAAAAACCCCAGTTTCACGTATGGGAGAATAGTGTTAAAAATGGAGATTTGGCCATTGGATAAGCTTACTGCTTGTGAAATGTCATTGCTTCCAATACCAGTTTTTTGACTACTTGTTCTTCCTCATAATTCCTTAGTCTCCCACAGAACACAGACTGCCCATGACCCACCACAGTGTAGCCATAGGACCGCAGGATTATCTTAGGAAGCTGCTTGCAACAGTGAAGGAACTGGACAAAAGAAGATAACTTTTCCCCTTCCCTCTATGAAAAGTTATCTCCCTTTGTCCAGTTCCTTCACTGTTGCAATCAGCTTCCTAAGATAGTTATTTAAACCTTGCACAGAATCTTACGGTTAATTTTAAAGAAGTGTTTGTTACACTAAATTGAATCTGATAATCCAATTCCCATTAAGTTGTCAAAAACTGACAATGAATTAAAGTGTCACTAGTCACATAAGATAATGAAATTTTTGTATGAAAATTTCTAAAAACAGAGCTATACCCCAAAGGAAATGGCACCAAAAGATATACAAGCAGGTAAACCTCAATTTAATGGGTCCTGACCAGCACTTTGAATATTAAAAGAGAATAGAATATAGAAAATATCATAATACATCAAACCAAACATAATTAAAATAGGCACTGTTTTGGAATGTTTGCGATGTGGGTGTATGCACTAGGTCATGATGTATATCATATCACAATTTACAATATATAGGAGGCTAATTTTTTTACCATTTTATATAAGAATGTAGCAGACACTAAAATCCTTAAGAATTTCTATGCCAAATTCTAATTTGGCAAAGAAATAACTTTACTTTCATTTTTATGAAAATGTTCACTATTACTGATAAACTCAGTGGCACACCATACTGGCCAGTTTGGCTTTGTTGTGTCTGTTCTTATGAACGTGGAAAGGTATGATTCATAAAGTGAAAGGAATTACATTCTTCCTTTTTATGTCCCGATTTACTACCTTGTTAAGTGGTATTTCCATCCATTTGGACAGCCAGGTAAGTGACAATACAATTAGGTGTGCAAGCTCTGTTTTATTAATAATACAATCTCTCCCATTTCTTAACTATGTAGATTTAGCCCAGTAATCTCGATTGACTCATTTGTAAAGTGGGACTAAGGAGAGTATATACTGGTAGGGTTGTTGTGATAGTTAGGAATTTTTAGTATGGCATGCACTCAATAAACCTTGTTAGCATAAGTCAGTATTTTGAAAACTGTAGATTACAACCCTTGAGTGGATCATGAAATCAATTTAATGACTGCAACATTAACATAATAAAATAGATTAACATAGCATGACAGAGTACATATACATAGTTGGGGTTAATTTGATATACAAAGCTTTTGATCTGTCTGTGTGTGTGTATGTGTGTCTGTCTGTGTCCAGGGGTACTAAGTTATTAGGTAAAATGCATTTCTTACTGATGGTAATGACCAAATATTTGAAATTAGATCAATATGTCTTCCCTAGTAACTAAACCCTTCTCCATCTTTTAATTTAAGCTAAGTTGTCTTCTTTTGAGCAAACCTTCCTTTACCTCCTGTCTGGACTAAATATTTTTCCTACATCATGAAACCCTAAACTGTACCAGTTATTGGAGTTATAATTTTAGAATATGTTTATATTATTGTTTGATTAATAGTTACATCTCTTTCTAGCCTGTAGACATGCTAGCAGTCATTGTCCTTTTCTGTTCAAGCATATATTCCCTGCATCTAACATGGTACCTGGCATACAACAGATACTCATTAAGTATTAAATGAATGAATGTGTCCTTCATTTCTTCCATGTATATTCAGGCTTTAAGTTTTTTCCACTTAACATCCTTCAGATTCATCTACTTCACTGCATTATTTAGGCAACTTAATTCTTCTTGCCTGAATTTCAGCAATATTCTTCTAACTGGCTCCTTATCTATGCCCTGCTGGTTTTCCTCCCACTGAATCCAATTAATTTTCTCCCTAAGTGATTTTTTACTAAAATAAAAATCTGATCATGCCACCTCTCAGCTCAGTATCTTTCAATGGCATCTAATTGCCCTTCGGAAGAAGTTTAAACCCCTTATTATGTAGGGGGTACAGACATTTTCAGTCACAAATGCCATTGTACAAATTTTTAACTTTATTTTCTTATAACTCAATTTGATTTTCCAATTCCAAACTACGTCTGTCAGATTCAAAATCAATTTAATCACTTTCGTGTAAATTCAGTCCAACTTAGTGATTTCTCAGTCAATTCGGATTTATATTTTAGTCGCATAAAGAACTATAGCCCTTATATTTTTATTATTTTTTTGTACTCCTCCTGGCAGGAGTTGAGTCTAATATTTCAGAGATTAAGTGAGGATGATAGGAGAGACTTACCTAATTGCCACTACCATGTTTTAGGAGGCAGGGCTTCCACTTGTTGGTCCCTCTGCTACAGATCTCTATTGGCCTTTTAAGTCTGGATGTGCTCTCTGACTATTAGATGGAGGTGACCTAATCCATTTTAGGCGACTAAGACAATCCAAGGATGCTGTTTTGGCTCAGTTAGCTTTCCCCTGAGGTGATCCATGGAGAGAACAGTCATGGATTCTTCTAGTCTTTAGTGGCAATTATCTTTTTACAACCTTATGATGAATGACCCTGTGTTGCCATATTAATATTCCAAACCAGCTCTCTGATAACTGTGTTCTGCATCCTCTCTCTCTCTTTTCGTATCTCTTTCTTTCTCTTTTTTGCCTCTTCCTATGCCTCTTAAATATGACATGTCATTCAGAATCTTATGGTAATGGCTAAATGCCATACCATTTAGAAGCTGGGGCCTACTGACAGGCTGTCACTCTTTCCCTAAAAGCTTTCATCAGGCATTTGACTATTGGGGCCAAACATAGTTTTGGTAAAGCACTGCTTTTTCATTCTTTCAAATTACCGAAAGTTCAAGGCCTCTGGGAAGAGATTCTATTCTATAAGAGTTCTCTATATTTCTCATTACTTGCTAAACACTCTAGAATATGATCTAACTGTAGTTTTCTCGCAAAGCTCATGGATGTTTTAGTATCAGGAATGGAAGGAAAAATTGGGCTATGCTTACTTTACATCTTTATTTCACCTTGGGATGATGACCTTGAAATTTATAAATCACAAATTTGTCTTTACTCATTTCATTTTCTCAACTTGAAAACCTCACTCTGGTCATTTAAAGACGTTCATAGAAACCTGGATAGTTGGAGTTGGGTTGCCAGGTACTGTTCTAAGAACTTTATTTTAGTGTTTAATTTAATTCTCAGAGAAGGCACCTGAGGATGATAGAATTACTTTTTAAATTTTTACCGATAAGGAAACAAAAATACCAAAAGGGAGTAATCTGCTTAAGGTTGTATGACATAAGGTAAGGCAAATGTAATCCAGAGACTTTTTTTTCCTGTGTAATCCTGCTTTAGGCTCAGATTTATTTTCTCTTTTAATGTTTATATTCTTTTCTTATTATTATTAAAATAATTTATTATACAGTTGTGGGGTATAAGTGAGGATTTGCAACATAAGCAGGCTGCATGCAGGTGAAGTTTGGGCTTCTTGGTGGCCCTCAACCCCTGCTAGTGGACCAGGTACCCTTTGTGTTGTCACATGCCTTCCACCTTCCTTTGTTCCTCCCTCCCCTAGCAATGACAAGCAATTGCCAATCCTACCCTTGTGCTAATGTGACTAGTGTTTAGGGCTCACTTATGAGTGAGACCATATGGTATTCAGTTCTTTGTTTCTGTGATAGTTCACTTAGTATGATGGTCTCCAACTGCACCCAAGTTGCTGCAAAAACCATGATTATGCAATACTCCATCATGTATATTTATGACATTTTCTTTATCCAATCCACTTTTGATGGGCAGCAGGACTAGTTCTATGTTTTTGCTATTGTGTATAATAGCAAAATATATTTGCGATAAACATGCATGTGCAGGTGTTTTTCAAGATAGAGTGATTTATGTCCTCTGAGTATATTACTAGGAGAGGGATTTCTGAATTTTATGAAAGATCAATTTTCAGTTATTTTAGAAATTGTCACACTACTTTCCACAGAGGTTGAACTAGCTTGTATTCCCCAAAACAGTGTAGAAGCATTCTCTTCTCTCTGCAGCCATGCCAGCATCTGTTGTTTTTTTTGACTTATTAATGACAGCCAGCTTTACTGGATTTAGGTGGTATCTCATTGTAGTTTTGATTTGCATTTATCTGATGATTAGTGAGGATGAGCATTTATTCATGTGTCTGTTGTTATGTCATCTTTTGAGACATATTTGTTCATGTCCTTTACTCACTATTTAATGTTTTTTTTTTCTTTTCCTTTCACTTCATTTGAGTCCCTTGTAGATCCTAGATGTTAGAATGTCAGATGCACAATTTGTAAATATTTTTTCCCAGTCTGTGGGTTGCCTCTTTACTCCCTTGATGGTCTATTTTGCCATGAAAATCTTTTCAGCTTGATGAGGTCCCACCTTTCTATCTTGGCTTTTGTAGCATTTACTTTTGGGGAATTATTTATGAATTCATTTCTCACTCTCATGACCAGAAGAGTGTTTCTTATATTTTTCTTCTAAGATTCTTACAGTTTGAGGTTCTATGTTTAGGTCCTTGATCGATTTTGAGTTGATTTTTGTGTATGGTGATAGGCTGAGGTCCAGTTTCATTTTTCTGCATGTAGTTATCCAGTTATTCCAGTACCGTTTGCTAAATATGGTTTCCTTTCCCCAATGATTATTATTGATGGCTTTGTTAAAGAAGAGTTAGTTGAGAAACTATGTTTTTACTTCTGAAATCTCTGTCCTGTTCCATTGGTCCCTGTGCCTACTTCTGTACCCATATTATGCTGTCTTGGTTACTTGCCTTATAATAAAGTTTAAAGTCTGGAAGTGTGACTCCTTCTGTTTTGTTCCTTTCTCTGAGGATTGTTTTGGCTATTTGTGCTCTTTTTTGTTTCCATATGAATTTCTGTATTGTCATTTTTAGGTCTGTGGAAAATGATATTGATAACTTGATGGTTATTAAACTGAATCTGTAGATTGCCTTGGGTAGGTTGGACATCTTCATACTATTGATTTCCCAATCCATGAGCATGGAATGTTTTTTTTTTTTTTTTTTCATTTGTTTGTGACATCCTTGATTTCTTTGAGCAGTGTTTTGTAGTTCTCATTGTAAGTGTCTTTCATTTATCTGGTTATGTGGATGCCAAGGTATTTTATTTTTGTGTGTTTGGTTATTGTGAATAGGATTTTTTGTTGTTGCTCTCCACCTGCTTGTTGCTGATATATAGAAATGCAACTGAGTCATGCACATTGATTTTGTAACCTGAGACTTCTCTAAAGTTGTTTATCAGAGCAAGAATGCTTTTGACAGACTCCCTGGAGGTTTCAAGATATGGAATCACATCATCTGCAAAGAGGGATAGCTTAACTCCATCTTCTCTTATTTGGATACCCCTGATTTCTTTATTTTGCCTTATTGCTCTAGCAAGGACTTCCAGCATGAACAGGAGGGATGAGAATGGTCATCCATGTTTTGTTGAGTTCTTAGAGGGAATGCTTCCAACTTCTGCCCATTTATGGCTCTTATTGTTTTGAGGAATGTTCTTTCTATGCCTTGGTTTTCAAGAGTTTTTTTCAAGAAGTAATGCTGGATTTTGTCTATTTTTTTTTTTTTTTTGCCTCTACTGAGATTCTTGGTTTTACATCTGTTAATGTGTCAAATTGCTTTTATGATCTTTAGAATGTTGAACCAGCCCTGCATCCCAGGAATGAAGCTCACCTGCTCATGGTGGATGATCCTTGAGATGTGTTGTTGGATCTTATTTGCTAGAAGCTTGTTGAGAATTTTGCATCTATATTCATCAAAGAGATTGGCCTGTAATTATCTTTCCTTCTTGGGACTTTGTCAGGTTTAGGTATCAGTATGCTATTAGCTTCTTTAAAAGGCTAGGGAGAATTTAATCATTCTTGATTGCCTGGAATACTTTCAATAAGACTGATATCAACTCCTCTTTTTATGCCTTGCAGATGGGAAGCCATCTGGTTCAGGAGTTTTTTTGGTGGGGAGGTTTCTTATGACTGATTGATTTCCTGAATTGTTACTGGTCTGTTTAGAGTTTTAGGATCTTCTTGTTTCAACCTTGGGAGGTTGTGCAATGCCAGTAAGTCTTACATTTCCTTTGGATTTTCTATTTTATTTACATATGGATCTTTATATTAATCTGAGTCATTTAAATTTCTTCAGGGTCCATTGTGATTTCACCTTTTTTATTTCTAATTGTGTTTACTCTTTCTCGCTCTCCTTTCTCTTTGTCAATCTAGCCAGAGATCCATCAATCTTATTTATGTTTTCAAGGAACTAGTTTGTTGTCATGTTGATTCTTTCTATAATATTTTTGTCTTCTATATCCTGCAATAGGGACTTGATCTTAGCGATCTGAATTTTTCTACTGAAACTAAGATTTAGATGATCTTGCCTTTCAAGCTCCCTTAGGTGTGTGATGTTAGACTGTTTACTTGTGATCTTTCTATTTCCTTGATGTGTACATGAAATGCTATAAATTTTCCTCTTAACACTGTTTTCATGGCATCCCAGAGATTCTGATGTGCCTATATTTTTTGTTTGTTTCCAGGAGTCTTTTTATTTCTGCTTTTATTTCTGTGTTGATGTTTAGAAACATTTTGTTTAGTGTGCATGTTTTTGCATGTTTTGGAGGGATCTTGGTGGTAATATTTATTTTCTTTCTTTTTTTTTTAAATGTGGGGTACAATTCAGGATTAGGCACATACTGATCTAAGAAGATACAGGGTATTATTTCAACCTTTTGAAATTTATTTATACTTGATTTATGTCTGAAAATCTGATCAATCTTGGATTATATTCTATGTGCTTATGAGCAGAATGTATACTCCATAGTTGTTAAGTGGAGTGTTCTGTAGATATCTATTAGATCCATTTGTCAAGTGTCAAATTAAAGTTCCAGATCTCTTTTTTGTTTTTGCTTTTTTTTTTGCCTCTATGATTTGTCTAGGGTTGTTAGTGGTGTATTGAAGTCTCCATCTGATTGTGTGAGTGTCTATGTCCTGTTTTAGTTTATTTAACAATTGTTTTATAAAAGCAGGTGGTCCTGTGTTGGGTGCATGTATGTTTAAGATGGATACTTCTTGCTGGTAAATTAAACCTTTTAGCATGATGTAGTGTCCTTCCATGTCCTTTTTAATTTTTACCAGTTTGAGGGCTGTTTTGCCTAACACCAGAATAGCTACTCCTGTTCTTTTTTTTTATTTTCATTTGTCTAGAAGATCATTTTCCCGCCTTTTACCTCGGACCTCTGTGCATCTTTTGCAGTGAAATGGGTTTCCTGGAGGCAGTAGAATGTTGAGTCATGTGTCTTTATCCAGTTTGCTACTTTATGATTTTTTAGTGGTGTATTCAGTACATTCACATTCAAATTAATTATTGAAATGTAAGTGAGAGTTTATCTGTGTCATAAGGCTCTTAGGGGATTGCTTTGCTTCCTTTTAACTTTTGTATTTATATATGTATGCATTTTCATTTTTGTGAATGATATGTATGCTCTGTTAAATCTATGTTTGCCTGTATTTCTGTGATGGTTATGACTGTTCTTTTGTTTCTATGTTCAAAACCTCTTAACCATCTTTTGAAGGACTGGTTGGAGATGGCACATTTTCTAAGGGATCGGATGTCCAGGAAAAATGTTAATTCTCCATTATTGATGAAGTTTATCCTGGTCGGGTAGAAGATTCTTAGCTGGAATTGCTTATCTTTGAGAACTTTAAAAATGGTCTGGATCAATTCCTGGTAGGTAGTCTGACCTTTCTCTCTTGCAGCCTTTAGAATTTTTTTCTTTTATGCTTACTTTGTGGAGGTAGATTACTATGTGACTTGGGGATGGTCTTCTCATGTGATACCTTGTGGGGGTTCTCTGAATCTTTTGCACTTGAATATTTGCCACGTGAGAAAAATTTGGGATATTTTCTTGGATGAGCTCATGGAATGCTTGTTCCATGGTGTTCTCAGTTTCCCTTTCTGCTTCAGGGATGTCAATAAGTGATAGATTTGGATTCTTGACATATTCCCATAGCTCTTGGAGGCTTTACTTATTCTTGTTGAGCCTTTGTTCCCTATGTTTTTGACAGACTAATTTAGTTCCATATTTTGTGTGGAAGCTCTTTTCTCTGCTATAGTGGTCTTCAAGATTCTTTCTTCTGCCTGATTGATCCTGCTATCCATGCTTGTTATTGTGCTTTACCATTTCAGGATGAAATTCTTCATTTCCAGTATTTCAGAATGGGCCTTTCTGAAATTGACCAATTCCACTCCTGCTTCCTGTACTTCAGTGAGTTTCACTTTCTAGTTTCTTGTGAATCTCTTCATTTTAGCCATCCAATCTCTGAGTTCTTTGACTGTCATCTGGGACAGATCCTTCTGGGAGACTTTCACTGTGCGCTGATAGCTGTTTTTTGGATGCTGTCTCTTTAAGACTCTGCAAATTCCCTGTGCTTTTTCATTGATCCTTCTTACTTGTGAAAAGCAACTCTTCTTCTCTATTTTTTTTGATTTTGTTGCTCTGAAGCTAGTCGGTGTCCCCTTGTTCCAGGGCCCTTTCTGTCATTCAATATGGATCACTCAGTGAGAGGAAGAGGGGCACTCACTTCTGCTCTGTGCTCTACCCTGAAAAAAGGCTCCTCTCTGTAGAGTTTTGACCATGGTTAGTCCCGTCAAGTTGGTTTTCAGACCTTGTTGCAAGTAATCTATGGGAAACAGATATCTGTAGTTTAAGGTTTGCAGCCAAGAAACCTTCCCACTGGAAAAGACTTCAGGTGTCATTCATCTTGCTTCCTCCCAGTTCAAGTCTGCACTCAGCACTTGAAAAAGAGCAAGCTCCCTGCCATTGGGGGATTCACCCTGTGGGCACACTGGACTGGCAGGTGATCCTTCCTGATCTGGGAGGAATTGGATATAAGATGTTAATGGCAGGTGCCAGTCAAGTGTAATTTGCAGGTGAGATTTCTTAGCCTGGAGGTCAGCTGCCAGGCTCTGCTGGTGAAAGACAGGTGCTCAGAGGCTGTCCAAGTGTGGATTTTTTTCCCTATTCCACTTGGGCTCTGGTTGCCTGTCACTGTGCCTTGAATAGGACTCCTCCTGCATGGGACCAATGACTCATGTGGAGCTGGTTGGGTCGGAAGCAACCCAGAGCATGTCAAGATCACTCATTCCCTCTCATACACAGGGTAGGACTTCTGTTCCTATGCAAACCCAGTGCATGGCAAGGTATAGGGCATCCAGATTCCGGCATCTGCTGTTGCAGCACTCTGCTTCTGGTCTCTATGTGTTTGAAGAGACCTCTGCAGGGTGCAGGGTGCTTCTCCCATCCAAAACTGTTCAGAATGCCTGCATCCAACAATGGTTGGGTCCCTACTCTGGGGCCTCTATCTGGCAAGAGAGGCGCCAGTCTGCTACTCCAGCATGGCCATCTTGGATCCTTCTCTGGTTTTAACATTTTTAAAATCAGTTTTACTGTGTATATTTGAGCTTTACAACATGATGTATGAGATATGTATAGATAGTACAATGGTTACTACAGTTAAGCTGATTAACATATCTATTATCTCACATAGTTACTGTTTTTTGTGACATGAGCAGCTAAAATTCACTTATTTAACAGGAATCCATAATATAATACAATTTTATTAACTATGGCCTTCATGTTACACTTTATATACCTGACTTGTTCATTCTACATCTCTACTACTTTGTATTCTTTGACTTTCTTCCTCCTCACTCTCCCCTCATGGTAACTACTGTTTTGTTCTCTTCATCTATTTGACCTTTTGTTAGATTCCACATGTAATTGAGATAATGAACTATTTTTACTTCTGTGTCTGGCTTATTTTACATAACAATGACCCCTGGTTCCATTCATGTTGTGACAAATAGCAGGATCATCTTTTTTTTTTAAGGCTGAATATTTCCATTGTAACAATAATGTTCCATTATAACATTTTCTTTATCTACTCATCCATTGATAAACATATCAATTATTTCTGTTTCTTGGCTGCTGTGAATAATGCTACAATGAACATAGGAGTGAAAATATCTATACATGCTGTGTATCTTTTTGGGGTGTATACCCAGAAAGAGACTGCTGAATCATCTGGTACTTCTGTTTTGAATTTCTTTGCAAACCTTCATACCATTTTCCATAATGGCTATACCAATCTGCATTTCTGTCAACAGTGTATTTGGGGTTCTTTTCTTTACACCCTTGTCAACATTTGTTATCCCTTGTCTTTTTGATTAATAATCATTTTAATGGGGGTGAAGTGATATTTCAGAGTGCTTTTAATGTGCATTTTCTTGATGATTCGTTCTGAGAGGCACCTTTTCCTATATTTGTTGGCCATTTTTATATCTTCTTTGGAGAATGTTTAGGTCCTTTGCCCATTTTTGAAATCTAATCCAGAGACTTTTAATCTGAAGTCCTTGCTGTCAATTATTTTGCTATACTACAAACATCATCATGCTTCACACCACCTCCATATCTTGGTACCAGATGTTTTCACCTCCACGTAGAATGTTCTTTCTGTGTTGTCCTTTTCCTTGTCATTCAATTCAGCAAATTATCTACTCTGAAAGAAAGGTTTCTTCTTTATCATCTATCTCCCTTATCCCCTGTAGTCTGATTTTGCATGCCCCTCCTATGCAATCTTGCTTTGCCCTCTGATACTCTGACACTGTCATTGCAAATATTAGAGTACTGTGATGGCTGCTTTCTATTGGTGTGCCAAATAGTATGTGACATACTATTGTGCAAACACTGTGAATTTAGTGAAAGCAAAAATCATCTCGATATCTATACTTCAATACTCAATATTGCATCTGGCACATAAAAAAATGTTTAGAACAATTTGTTGAATAAGTTATGATAAAAGAGAAAGTTTGAAGACTGAAGGTACTCTGCTGTGCTGATATTCAAATAATGGGAAATGTGGCAGGTTTAAATATGCCTGTTTAATAATAATGGAAAATCTTGTTTTTAGGTCTCTAAGAGACAAGGGTAAAAAGACCAGTTCTCCTGAGGCTAATGAGTCTCAATAACCTTAGATATCCATCTTGTTCCCTCTACTTTGAAGAAAACTTCTAAAATAGTATGTTTTCCCAAAGGTGTCTATCTCTTATAGATTTTGAAGTTACTAAAATACCAATAAAGGAACATTCTCTCGGCTGCCTGCAAGGATTATCTGTATTCTTTCCAAAATTAATACTCAGAATCTCAACAGGGAAAAGTCTACTACGTGTTAGTGTAAGAAACACCATGGGTCTGGTTTTGAGTATTAGCTATGGAAAGAATTGTGTGGGCTGCAGCCAATGGGACCCAAAAAACTGAAGTTGCCAATGCACTGGGTCACAATTTGTTAGAAAATACCCGGGAGTAACAAAAAGAGTTTCCTGTTCCAAGACACCTGGAATCTTGGTAAATTTCCCAACTATCCTACCCACCCAAAATAGCAGTATTGGGTGAATAAAAGTGAAAATGTGAGTCATGCCTATTGGAACCAGAATTCATGTTTTCTGGCCAAATGGCTAAATTTCAAGAATATGCACAGAAAATGTTCAAGCCTAAAATCCTGGCAGAACTTGCTACTAGCCCATTCAGAAAAGACATATTTGTCCTAGTCCCTATATTCCCTTGGACAAGTACCTATTAAAGGTTAACCATTAATTTATTAAGAAAAGATAAATTAGCAATCCAAACAAAATGTTTGCGGAATGTCAGAAACGCAAAAGCCTGAACTAATTACTTGAAAATAACTGCTTGAGATTTGACCACAAATCAATTCGTTAGCAATCAGCACCATCACTTTTGCAGAAAGAAGAAAAATAAAACATGCCAAAAAGAATGGAAATTTTCTAGGAGTGAATAAAGGAATAGCCTTTTCAGAGTAAAACTACATAATTTCCTGTATATTTTAGGTGCAATTATCAAATGTTGATATGCTATTCAGCTTGCTAATTGCATTTCTGAATTCAGTGTGTGAAATATTGAAGGCATTTAAGAATCACAATAGTGGGGAATGGTTTCTAAGTGCTGATAGCTGATGTCGAGCAATTTAGGTATGATGAATGCTACTGAATTCTTCAGACAGACATATATACCTCTAAGTAAATGTAAATAAAGGATCATAGATTTGAGGACACCTTCCTCTTCTATTATTTTTATTGTATCAATCTCTACATGCACATCTTGGATTAACTTTTAAATTAAATTGTGTTTTCAAGCATCATAACCAATTTCTGAACAGCCAATTGTACTATTCACGCAGGTGATTTTGCAAAACTTTCCATCTTTAATCTAATTTTTACATACTTTTTAAAAAACTTCTGGCTTATTGTTTATTTTGAGATGGGTGGTGAATAAAGGCTTCTGGAGAAAACTTTAGCTACACAGTTGAGTCCCCTAAACACTCCACTTAAATCTTGACTGTACACAGGTATACATTGCTATTCTTGGATTTTTTTTTTTTGTATTCTCAGATTTTAAGCTCAAAGTTTATGGTCCTTCTTTCCTTGTATCTCCATAAGTACAAAACAAGTAAAGTGTATACTGGAAACAGTCAATTCATACTCAGTTGACAGACTCTACTAATATTTTGTCTGTTGCCTCATATAATGACATGTATTTTTCTGTATTGTTTATTTATTTGTCTTTGGTCCCAAGTATTCTTCAATTTTAACTAATCAGTCTTTACACCAATTAAGAATCCTCACTGCATATATTATTTTCCAATGATATTAACTAGTTTCCAAATATTTAATAAGCATGTTTTCAAGATGTAGTGCGTTGTAAGGAATAATGAGAATTGTTATGTGTTATAATCTGGGTATTAAAGACCATCTGGGAAAGCTGATAGCCCAAGGAAATATCCTATGGTGACTTTATGATTTCCATTATAGCTCGTTTGTTTCATTTTAATTAGGTAAGAAAAGAAAAGAATTCTCTTCCCCTACTGTGGCTGTCTGAAGGAATAATAGTGCCCTGGGCAACAGGTATGCTGTTTTCATTAAATTGGCAACAAAAATAGGATTCAGTTTCTTAGAACTTAGAACTGATTAACTCTTGGGGGAGGAAGATCTTGAAAGTAATCTACAATTTGTCATTGTTCTGCCTTCTAATTGATACACACACACACACATAAATGAACCAACTTGGGTCTGCTTATAAAATACTTTTCAAAAAAGTATTTTTGATTATGTTTTAAGATTTTATGAAGAATCATCTGCAGAATACAGTGGATGTTTCCAGAATAAAATAATGTGCTTTCTGACAGTGTTATGAGAGTGCTCTTTGATTATCATATCAAAAATGTTGTCTTTCTGACAACAAAAAGATAGTTTTTTTTACAATGATAAGTAGATTACATGCACCTAATAGTGAATGGTTATAAATATGCGTGCAGATTTTCAGTGCAGTTATTTTCTTGGTTAATTAAAAAAAAAGATTACTGAAAATTCATGTATCTCAAAAATTCTTATTATTTATTATACATTATAATCAGAGATGGGACATTTCAAAGCATTAAATGTAAAGCTAGGTCCTTTGCAGAATAAAACATCAAATTTAAATTAGAAGTAAATAAATGGTTTTCTAATGGGAATAGAGAAATATTTTTCTTTGCTTGCTGGTGCAGAAAGAGGTCATGAGAAAGATAAAACAACACAAAAACAAGAAGGTTTAAAGAAAGGCACTAAACAGAATTTTTAGTACAAAAGATATAGAAAACTAGGGAGGTAATAAAAATAAGGCACTATATATGGAAAAACGATAATAGTATATTATGCAGCAAATATATAGATCATAAGAACAAACAAAATAAAAAATTTAAATCCTTCATCGAGAAGCTCCCTAATTTTATGTGTTAAGTGATCATGAAAATGTGTGTCTAAGTTTTTTTTTTTTCCAGAGCTTTTTAAATGAGTACTTTATGGGCACTACCTCATTAATCTTTTCTTACTTATTGTGCAGAATATAATTACTTCTGTTTTACATTTGAAGAAACATATTTATGGTCTATTTTGATGTAGAGCTTTGCTGTAGTTCAATGAACATTAAGTAGGAATAAAGCTAAAACAATCTGGTTCCATTTGCCAAAACATGGACAGGACTGTAAATTGAGTAAGCACAATGTACAAAAAGACCCAATATGCTTTGTGTAATTCTTTGGTATGCAAACTGAAGTGATAGATGACAAAAGTGAGCAGTGTAGCTCTTACTCTGCCTGTGTTCCTGAATATATACATAGTGAAAATATGTTGAGCTTTATATGTGTGGGGGAGTTAGCATATTTTAAAACATATTTTTAAAAACCACGTTTACAAAATGATTGATATATCTCAAAGAAAATGAATAACAATTACTTAAAATTATGTATTAACGAGAAAAATTAATACTTGCTAAGTAATGTTTTACCTTTGGGAGACTCTAACTCGTCCTTTTTTTTTTTTTGCTCATATATCAAAACATACTTGAGCTTCCTGTTCAGAATACATTTTGATTCAGCAGGACATTCTTGTGGCTGTCTCAGAGAATGATAAAGTACATTCATATTAGGTGAATATTATTTTTGAGAACCTCCAAAAATCACTTGATACCAAGTCTGGAAAGTTGCCACAACTTCCACAGTGAAAGTATGTATTGTGGAAAGATAAAGAAGAATTAGTTCATGACATATTGAAAATGGGAAACTGTGAAAATATGTATCCAGCAGTTAAAAAAATACAAAATGAACAAGGTTACTTTGTCCCACATTGTTTATAATAGCAAAATCTTAGAAACAATCAAAATGCCCGTACATTGAAGAGTGGTTGAGTAAACAATAAACACAATGTAAATGCAGCTGTAAGATGAATGAGGAAGATCTCAGTGGACCAATGTGGAGTAATTTCCAGAGTAATAACCATTAAGTGAAAAAATGAAAAGTACAAAAGAGGTTCTATAGTAAGTAAAGCAGAAATGAGATATATATAGTCTCTTTTGTGAAAAAAAGAAAAGACAAATAAGAATGAATGAATAAGCTTGTTTATAGGTGATAAGAATGGGATGGAAAAAATGAGAACATAGTGTATTATGAGAGAATGAAACTTCTCTGAATATAACTTTGTGATCTGACTTTAAGAACCATACTAACATTTCATATTCTCAAGAAATTAAAAGGATCAATGTAAATCAACAGGTCATGTGGGAAAAAAAAAGGACTACAAATTGTAAAAAAAAAAAAAAGAAGAAAAAACTATGCTCCAATTGAATAACATAAACACATTGAAGAAAAGAAAAAAGAAATGAACCTAATTAACTTTAGACAATAGTATTTTTGACTAGGTATCTAGGTATTTTGTTTTAAGCCACACATTTTTATTTATTTATTTATTTATTTATTTATTATTTTAAAGATGTGGGGGTACAATTCAGAGTTAGGTATACAAATGTTCATTATGCAGGTACCCTTGTTGATGAGGCGTGCCCCTCCCTCCCCTGGCAGTTTCCATCAACTGCCAGTCCCATACGCCCCATCCCCTGGCAGTTTCCCACTACTACCAGTCCCTTTCTTATATTGACTAGGTGTTTTAAGGTCATTAAAACTGTACACAACTGTTGTACTCTAGTTAATAATATAAACTACCAATTCTGAAGCTATGGATACTCTAGAGGTGAACAAATAAGTAAATATGGTGTTGATAATAAGAGCCAGATTTCTTACTATTAAATGAAAGAATTAAAAATAATCTAGAATGAACTTTCTGTTGTAGGATTGGTATTGAAGGTATCAGGATGAAATCATTGTCTTTAATATAGATAAATATAAAATGAATACAGATATGGACATGTTTATGTGTTTCCATACATTTATTTACTAGCTCTCTTCATTGAGAAAACCTAGAAACAATGACATACCAGGAGCAAGAGGCTCACCGCCTACCCAGATCATGGTTTCTAAACATCTTTCTTCAAGAAAAGGAATTATTCTTCTTTGGAGAAAAGTCATATTCCAGGACCAGTGCAAGGAAAGAACAAGGTAAAGTGGAACATTTTGTGGCTTCAGAAAGTAAGGAAGTCTAAAAATATGATAAAAGATGTCCAAGAAAATAAAAGTCTGCAGATGGAGGCTTCTAAAGCCTAACTACAGGACAATCAGAGAAAGAAAATAGCTGATAATAGTAATGCATTATAACTTATACTCTGACTGATTGATTAATTGAATATAACCTATAATCAAATAAAACCATGAGTCCAAAACTAACAAGCAAACAAGCAAGTTAATTAATGAATGTGAAAAAGAAAAGACTATCTGAAGATAAATAAATATTAAGGGGAAAATAACTTTCTAGGAGAGAAGTAAGAATCACCTTCAATAGATGACAATAGTTCATGTTACCAGTAGTGAAAAAGATTTAACTCATATACCTTCTGATATTATATAGTGAGAAAGGAAAGTAAATCCACGTCATTTATGTGTTATTTCTGTCAGAAATTTCTAAACTGAATTTAAACATGAGAAAACATGTCAAATCTCATTTGGGGGACATTCTGCAAAACAACTTGCTCATAGTTATTAAAGATTAAAAAAAAAAAAAACTGAGGAACTGTTCAAAAATTAAAAGGTAATAAAGTATATAGCACTCTATAAGGTTATTACTGGAATAATTAATAAAACTTAAATAAGGTCTAAAATACAGCTAATAGTATTATGTCAATGATAATTCCTGGTTTTGATAACTGGTTATTATTATGTAAGATGCTAACATTTGAGAATGCTGGGTGAACTTTGTTAGGAAATCCTAAGTTCTAATCTTTATTACTTCCCAAGCCTGAAATTATTTCAAAACAAAAAAAATCTAAAAATAAGTATTAATATCACACACACACACACACACACACACACACACACACACACACAATGGGACAACTAGCTGTAAGACATGAGGACAGACCAACAGTTCTAATGACTAGGTATCAAAGCATAACGGGGTAATCCTAAGGAGAGCACAATAGAAGAATGACCAACTTGGGATTCAATTTTGGAAAGAAAATTCTAAGCATGTAATATTTGAATGCAAGAAGTAGTTTCAAATGGCAGACACTATAACTTCATATTTCAAAAGACTATCTTTTCATGTCAGGATTGGATACAAATATATACCATATTTGTTTCTCTCTCACAGATACTTTTAAACTTGATATCACTTAAAAGCAAAGGATAATGATACGTTAGTGCCAAAATGATCCACACTACATAATGCAATAGCTTACAATGAAATAAGAGGACCTGAGATTTTCACTAGTTATATAACAAATTGTAAATGTTTAGTACACATACTATGTCCATTTGTTGGCAACCACTGGACAAGACAGAATAGAAGTTGGCCCCCAGAGCTGAAATAAATCGGAGAATTTGAAACAAACATTCCAGATCTACACAATTGTCTTATAAGCTATAGGATAAGTAATATATACTTATCTATATATGTAAAGAACACATGAATTCTGAACATCAGCATAGCAGACTTTAGAAGCCAACAAGATAAAATGAAGTGAGTTGATACTGAGAAGAAAAGAGGACTATTGTCCCCAAATGCAGACTGGCAAGTATGCATGATGTCCACATGGATCCACTCCAAAGGGAAGGAATGTACTCCCCAGGACAAGAGGGGTACAAGAGAAAACTATTATAGCTTCTGTTTCCTTTGATAGATGATCACATTTTAAATTTCTGTTTTTGGAATACTTCGTGATTAATATGACATATAAGTTTTTATCTATAATTTATACATTTAATATACACATAAAAATTACTGAAAAATTGTACTGCTAAGACTGTGCTTATGAGAGAAATGTTAGTGATGTCAGAAATGTTCTATTTCTTGTTCTATTTTTATTTGGCAAACTGTATATATTAGTATTTGCACTTTGATACATGTAGATTATATTTTGATTACAACAAGGGATAGTGTTTGCAATCATCTTGTTTAGAATTTTGCCAAGTCATACGTGGGTCAGATCAGCTATAAGGACTGCCATTCATGGCAATGAGTGCCAGTGTGAATTTGTCTTCCCCAACTGGACAATCAGGTCCACTCTTTCCTCTCTGCCTAGCTACACAGAGCTATGCACATTGTCTAAGAATTAGAACAACAGACCACAAACTGATGAATTTACCTATGACCTCTGGCCTAGCTTCATGTTGCTGACTGGTTGAGCCCACAGGTGACAATCCATAAAAAAAAATTAGGTTACAGAATAAATGTAAACCTCGCTCCTTGATAAAGTAGGGTTGGAGGAAATAAGTAGGCCACAGAGGCACAAATCATAAAATTTTCACATCTGTGTTTGCTGAAACTACAGGAAATATGTCTAACATAGCCTCTTAGATGAAAATGCATTTGAAAGTGGCAACCTGGATAACTACGTGTGAAGAATGGTTTCTACCTAAGATACTTTACTTTGGATTCAGCAACCTCTAAGTCTGCAACATTAATCTCTTGATAGGAGGCCATCTTTGCTTAACAGAAATCCATGCAATACAAGTAGATATCCTTAAACCTCAATAAGATTTAGCATTCAAAGACTATGTCTTTCAACTTTGCTTTTGACCCACCTATTTGTTGCAAATAACTTGTAAGATCATACTTGTACAGTTTCTTGTAATTACGTTTTGAAAGGAGAAATACATGTGAGAGGCACTCTGAAGATTAAGAGGGAACCCTGAGGCAGGGCTGGAGAAATGCATCCCCTGTAAGCAGAAACAGTTCAAACAACACAGGAAGGTGACCTCATGTATTAGTCAAGGAGTTACAGAGCTCGACAAAAGGAAGAAAAAACTTAACAAGCTGTGCCATGGGTAGGCAGAAGGTGCCAGTGGTTTATCTTGGACCAGGGTAGTCCATTTCTATCAATCACTCAGTCTAGAGAATGTCTTCTCTTCCCAAAATTATATTTCAAAAAGATAATTGGTCACACTGTGACTGAAAATATTTACTCTTTCTTCCACTCTTATGCAGTGTGAAGACAATAAGAATCCTTAAACAAATATTTAAATTATCCAAAAGGATCAATGTAAATAGAAAATTAAGAAAATTGATGCTGTAAAACTAAGATCTAGAGGCGATACTTTTGACATGGTTGTAGAGGTCACAAGAGTGTGGAGTCTCCAAAAATACCAGTTGTGCCCTGTCAGCCTTAGTTGTCTGTATTTTAAAGACATTTCAACAAGATCTTCACCCTTTGAAAAGCATAGATCAAGTGGCTACTTTATCCTGCCTCTTAAGTTTTATGTCTTTTAGTCTTGGAAAGAATAGCACACAGATGCACAAATAGACTTGCTTCCATTTCTGGTCCAAATCACACTGACTGAGCATCTTTATGACCTTCCAGCTACACAGTAGCTTCTTCCATGTTTCTCATCATATCCCTTCAAATCAATATCTATCTCCTCTAACAGATCCCAAGCATGTATTCTTTGACAAAAGTCTCTTATTGAATTTAAAGCATATTAAATGTTTAAATTATCTGGGATTGAGAAATGGCAGCCAGAGTTTGATGTTTAGAGTCTTTTTTTTTTTTGTAAAAAGAAAATTGTCTGAAAGATAAAAAATTTAAAAAATAAAAGGGAAATAAAATAAAACAAGATGTTTTGGAGTCAAATATATTGATTTCTCCTTATCTTGGACAATCTAATTATTCCTTCAAGGAACATGGCTAAGAAAGAGTTAGCAATGAATAAATTGGGTATTTTCATGAAGTATAGCATATTTAATAAGTTTCTGAGTAATGTCCTAAATTTCTGGAAGCCCTATCAAGTACTTGCATCACACATATTAATAAACTTTTACTTATTCAAGTACATATGAATCAGGATGATTAGACAGGCCCTTATAAGGTTTCAAGATTTGAGAAAAGAGATAAAAACCAGCTCAGAACATTATTGAAAAGATCTTCTCTGGGTGACCAGTGAGTGTCATAAGCAAAGTATACATTTTCCCTTTTGTAACCTCACACAACACCCCCTGCCTGGAAAACAGCCTTAACTGTCTATTCAACCATGGACTTCTTCATCCTGGACCGTAGCGTTAACTGTCTACACAACCATGCACTTCTCAAGGAGAGTGAAGATCCTCTATCTATTTGATAATCTGTTACAAATCCCATTTGCCACCATCAGCAAGTGGTGATTGTAGATTTACTAGTGAAGCTTAGTGTTTCTCTAATAACTGTTTGGTTAGGGAAAAGTTCAGCATTGTGATCTCACTGAGAGCATAGCCAAAAAGAGCAAATATTAGAACAGTAACACCGTAGTTCAAATAGAAGAAAAGACATTGTTCTCCTTGATAAGTGATCTTTTTATTAGTATAAGGCTGTTGTTCTTTATCACAGACACCCTTCTAATCCCACTTTTATGCATCGTCTGTTCTCATCATATTTGCTTTTATGTGCATACATATAGTCAACATGTCTCTCTCCTCTACTTGTTAATAGGCTCTTTTTGGCTGGCATGTGAACTGTCAAGATTTTATTTTAGATTTAAAGAGTACTTATGCAGGTTTGTTACATGGGTATACTGCGTGATGGTTTGGTTTTCTATTAAGCTCGGCTCCCAGGTGGTGGGCGTGGTATCAATGGGTGGTTTGGCAACCCTTCTCCCCTCTCCCCTTTAGGAGTCCCTAGAGTCTGTTGTTCCGATCCTTATGCTCATTTGTGCCCAGTGTTTAGCTCTCACTTATGAGACAAAGCATGTGACTATATTACTCCTTGTTACCAGTTCATTGCAACACACACACACACACACACACACACACACACACACACACACACACCACGCACGGCAGTGCAGACAAATGTTCATTTGAAAATATATGTATTTAAAATAATTTTGATTATTAACACCAAATGTTTAGGATTAATTTGTCTTGCTATTCAGACTTAAGAACTTTCTTTCTCTCAGGTTTTATCATTTTCTTGCTGTTACTCCAGAAAATTAGGGCAAGAAAAACGATCAGCCTCTCTGTCTCTGCGGCTCTCACTTTCACTTTCTCACACTGGAAATGTGGCGTTAGCATTTCTTGCTCGTCAGTGAGTCCAGATCTCTACTGAATTGGTTTTTGCTATTGCTAACTCTTTGTTTCTAAAAAATACGTCAATACTTCATTCCAAACCAGGCAATCCCTCTGATATAATGACAGCATTTATTTAGACTTTAAAAACAAATCTCAGAATTTTGCATAGCATCATCTAAAAATAATTAACAGTTTGTCATCTAACTGGGCATATTTCTAACTAAACAGCCCAGAAATACATGACATTAGAGAGTTAGGAGAGTAAAGGGAGGAAACTTTATATTTAGATGTGTCATCTCATTCAGAGTTCATGATATGTTGGCAATAATTTGAATGTGCATTAAGGATATCACTCTACCATCTCCAAATATAAATGAACAAAAGGTGGTGATTTATTTGTTGCTGCCAATATTTTATTTCAATTATCATTTTTTGGTTAAGATTTTTCTAAGTTTAGAGTATCAAATACTCTTTCATAAAGCTCATAATAATATCATAGAGGAAAGTTAACAAGGAGATATTTATTATACCCCAGTCAGATATTTGCATTGATGAGTACACAATTTGAGTCTAGAATATACACTATCATATTCCTAGCCTCACTGGTTATCCTGGATAAAATTGCAGACATACAGCTCTGTCAGCCTTCACAGTCACAATAGAAGTATTCGTATTTAAAATTCAAGAACTTTCTGGCAACCAATATGAACAGATTGCTAATTTTTTTCACCCCCAAGGAATTTGCATCATTCATATGGTATGTTAAAAAGTATGGTTTTGAGTCATCTATTTTCTGTTCTCATTTGCTAGTGTTAATAGATACAATGTTATTTGTTTATTTTGTGAGTTTCCTTCCAACAGGGAACAGCTTTCTCACATTTCTGCATTAACTAGTAGCAGAACATACAGCCACATTTCATACTGTGATACTGGACTTAAATGATCATCTGCTTTATCTGATCAACATGGCCAGGCCCGCATATCTGCTATGAATAATGTTCTATAACTGTCAGAAAATGATCTCATCTTAAAATCCACTTCATCTGGTGATGAATGGAGTTTCCTCTTCTCTAATACGATGTTTTAATCTGAGACATGGTAACTTCATTAATTTTTTTCTAAAGCCCTACCAATTCTTTCTTACTTCCCAGAGGATGATAAGCAAAGTTGTAAAACTAGCATTACTCATCAACCATGTGACTTTGGACAATCCACTTACATAGTCTCTCGGAGCCCAAATCTTCACACCTGGACTATGTATGATGACATCTGCTGTATGAATTTGCTATGACATCCACAAAGAAAATATATGAAAGTTATTTATAAGATGGTAATGATACATATGATATGCATTGCGTATATACGTATGCAATTCAAGAATTTAAAAATGCTATGTGAGTAAGCCACCTATCTAGAGAAATCTTCACTATTTTATCTTAGAACACATCAAAAATCAGAAAGAATATTCCTTTCTTGTGGCCAGCAAATAAAAGCAGAGAACATCAGATCTAGTGCATTTTGGTTATAAGGAGCTATGCACAAACCTGGCATGGCTGAAGACCCCAAAAAACAAGTGGATCACAAAGCCAATTTGAGTGAATCAAAACAGAAAACTATATGGACATATGAACTAGTGGTTATTCATATATGGAACTAGAAAGGTCTTGAGAAAATAAAAAGCCAACATTTTACAAATTTGTAAAGTGAGAACTGGAAAAATTAATTTCTAGGAGGACAGACTTGTAAAATTGCAATATGGAACAACAGATTTTTTTTAATTCCTGGGCTTCTGTTATGAAAGCTGGTGGTGTTTCATAAGCAGCCTTTCATAAAGCTTCTCAGATGACCCTTCGTGTCTGAGCAATCAGCCATGCTCAATACCAAATGGTGGCCTTCGAATATTGTGTTCTGGTGCCCATTCTCCTTTCCTCCCTGTTTCACTCCTTCCTTTTACTTTTTTTTTTGAGTTGGAGTCTCACTCTGTCACCCAGACTGGAGTGCAGTGGCCTATCCCGGCCACCGCAGCCTCGACCCGCAGAGCTCCGGTGATCCTTCTGCCTCAGCCTTCCAAGTAGCTGGAACTACAGGCATGCACCACCACAGCCGGCTAAGTTTTTGATTTATTGTAGAGATGAGGTCTCACCAAGTTGCCCAGGCAGGTCTCGAACTCGCGGGCTCAGGCAATCCACTCACCTCAGCCTCCCAAGGTGCGGGATTACAGGCTGAGCCACCGAGCCCGGCTCACTCCTTCCTGACCCCTGCTCCCAGGATTGCATGCACCAATAAAGTAGCAGCATATATTTTTTTAATGTGGCTATATAATTTCTCTGGGGAGCATTATCCGAGACGGTGAGTATGTGGGAAAGAGTATGGTTCTTCCAGAGCAGGGACTGGGCTAGGTCCAGTCTGCCAATATCGGGTCATTAAGGAGTAAGTTAAGGTGAATGAGGTAACCAATCTTGGTTCACCTGACTTACCTCAGAGTTAGAGAGCCAGGGAAGTGTTGAATGCTACAAAATATCTTCACCCTCCCAACATATTTCCCCCTCCCAGTGATTGGAAATATGGCATTTCATGAGATTCTATTGCAAATTCCTTTTTCTAATTGTCCCCAAGCAGTACTAACATCAGTGATTCATCTGAGAAAATGCTTTCAATTTTTATTTCTATCTGCATTAGACAGGATGAGTTTGGGGGCACATCTAAAAAAGGTAATTTCAAAAATGTCAAATCTGTTATCTCTTTGAGTTCTATAATCAAAAAGTAATATTTTAAATACCAGAGTGACTTGAAACCCTATTAGTATGAAGAAGAAAAATTAGCTTATTGGCTCTTAAACTGGAGCAGAAGCTCAGCATGGAAAATCCTTGCCCTCTTAGACTCTCTTGTCTCATGGGTGCTGAAGTTGTCATTACTTGAGAATTGTCTGTTGATTTTTGAAGGGGCAAATGGCCACGATGATGTAAGTGATAAGAAACAACCACTAAACTCTTGATATTAATCCCCAAATCTGGTTAGCGAAATGGGTAGTCTACTAAGATATTTAACTGCCACCCATTTCCTTTTTAAAATTTTTTTTCCTCTTATTATCCAGGAAATTTTACAGACAGGCTTATAACCTAACAGCACATTAGCTTTAAACCTGTTGAACTTATGATCTACACCAATCAACAAATTCTAAGCTACTCACACACTAAGAGGAGAAACAGGGCTTAAAATTGTCACATATCCCATTTTCTAAGGCGCTTATGAATGTTGAGCATTTCTGTCATTCTACCACAAACGTGAGACCAGATGTCCCCGAAAAGTTCTGTCCAATGATTTTCAGTGGGATAAAAAGCTTTACACACATCCTTATTGTTTTTTTGCTTGTCAAATGAGAAGGACTAAAAATCCAGGGTGGGTGAAAAAGTAAATGTTAAATGAGAAATCCTTTGCCATAACTCGTGTGCAGTAGCTGTTTCTCTCTCTCTTTCTCCTCAAGACAGTGGTTAGTCAGTTACCTGCTTATCCTCGACTACTTTCTTAGGTCTGATAAAAACAGATGCTGGGATGAAACGTAGCTTTTCTAGCCGGGCTCGGTGGTTCAGCCTGTAATCCCGCACCTTGGGAGACTGAGGTGAGTGGATTGCCTGAGCCTGAGGGTTCGAGACCCACCTAGGCAACTTAGTGAGACCTCATCTCTATAATAAATCAAAAAATTAGCCAGGCATGGTAGTGCACGCCTGTAGTTCCAGCTACTTGGAAGGTTGAGGTGGAAGGATCGCCGGAGCCCAGCAGGTCGAGGCCGGGAGCATGCCACTGCACTCCAGTCTGGGCTACAGAGTGAGATTCCAACTCAAAAAAAAAAAAAAAAAAAGAAATGTAGCTTTTCCTTCCTGCCTATTTCAGATTTTACTCTGTCTCCATTTGTTTAATTGCTCATATTACTGAGACATTGGCACAGAATTATTCACAGTTCTCATTATCTATCTGTGGTCCTAATAACATATGGCAAAATTTTTCTAATAATAATCCATGAAAAATATCAAAAGTTCTAATCCTTATATGGCCATTAAGAGCAACGCAACCTACTCATACTATTTTCTAACATAAAAGAAACCACTCAAAATAGGTATAGATTTAACATGATGTGTGTCTTTATATATGCACAAGTAACTCCATTCTGATACTGTATTTTTTTTTTGTATAACTGTTTTTCATCTGTTTCAAAGTGTTTATATTACTTATGCCTTGGTTTTCAACAATGATGGAATATTGTTTTGTTCAATAAAATGATTTTATTATTTATGGGTAAAGTATACTGTCTACAATTCCATGGTACATCTGAGAAGACAGACTTGAGAAGCCTCATTATTTGTGCCAAAATAGTAAAATCTGTAAACATAATTCATTTCCCCCACTTACTCTAATGCCTCTTAAATACGTCTTTGGGAATTTTACTTTATTATCCCGTGGTTATCTCTTCTTTTTTAGTCATTTAGTTCTACTTTTGCTTGCATTTATTCAAGCATATCAAACATTCACTTGCATTTCTAAAATTAAACAAAATAATATAGGAAGACAAGGAGCTCTCCAACAGATGTAATAGCCTCAATACATTTAGTAGGGTCCTTCCACATCATTGACAGGTGCCAGATGTCATTTATTTTGATCATTATAAACTCCAGTTGACCTTTGAACAACATGAGTTTGGACAGCACTAGTCCATTTATACATTTGTTTTTTTCAGCAAAAGTTCCATTGGGTGTTCCTGCCTCTTCTGCTTTCCCCTCTGCCTCCTCTTCTACCTCTGCCACTACTGTCCGAGCAATACCAACCCCTCCTATTTCTCCTCCTCCTCAGCCTACTCAATGTGAAGGCTGAAGAGGAAGAAGATCACCCATTTCCTTTTAATGGATAGTAAATATATTTTCTCTCTTTTAATAGCATTTTCTTGTCTCTAGCTTACTGCATTGCAAGAATACAATATATAAAATGTATAGCATACAAAATGCATGTCTTATAGCTGTTTATGTTATCAATAAGGTTTCCAGTAAGCAGTAGGCAATTAGTAGTTAAGTTTTTGTGGAATCAAAAGTTATACACAGATTTTTGACAATGTGATGTGTCTAACTCCCAAATTATTCAAGGGTGAACCGTATTTGAACACCAGAAGGTGAGTATGAAGGGATTATCCTTTTATGTTTTTAATAACTTCCTTGTAACTGGGCATATGGATCAAATATATATATATATATATATATGTATATATATATATATATATATATATAAAGTTTTATATGTAGTTTTGTTAATCACTCCCTTGGATTTGTTCATTTCAGCAGAGCTCAATCATAACTCAATATAGTATAAAAGAACATTCTTTGTGACTTTGTAATAAAATCTCTGTCCTAAAATTCTTCATAAAACAAGAAATCAAAATTTTTCAAAGAAAATGGAAATAAATGAGATCAAATGTAAGAGATATAATTCTGTAGAGGCAAAGAAAGTGTATTAACTGATCATTGATAAGGTTCAAGACAAGAAAGGACATCCAGAAAGTACTTAGAGGCCACAAGGGGAAAAAAATGAATGTTCTAAATCACCAAATGATACTACTGGTTAAAGAAGCTGTCAGACCTAGTTAACACAATGTCCCATTAAGGCACTGAACATAAAACATGTTCTAAGGATGTGTTTCCTATGAAGACTGAGATGTGTATGAAATTTGTATTTTTATGGATTGATAGCTTCATTGTCAGTAATTCCAAAGAAAGTGTTATTGTCTGATTTTAGTTTTTTAACTGATAAGCTATATTCCACCCTAGAAAAGTTATTCAACCTCTATGGCCTTTAGTTTCATCCTCTACAAAATGAGAAGGAATTTAGGCCTAAATACCTAACAGCTAAGATTCCTCACAGCTTTTAAAATAAAGTTTTTATTTTAGTATAGTTTGATTTACAGAAAAATTGTCAAGATAGTACAGAGATAACTCATGTATTCTACACCCAATTTCTCCCATTATTAACACCTTATATTGATATGGTACATTTGTCACAATTAATGTACCAATACTAGTACATTATTATTCGCTGAAATCTGTACTTCACTCAGATTTTCTTACTTTACATCTAATATCTTTGCACCCAGATCTCATCCAGGATACAACATTACCTGTGGTTGTCATGCATGCTTAGGTTCCCCTTGGCTGACCGTTTCTCAGACTTCCTTTGTTTTTGATAACCTTCACAAATTTAAGGAGTTCTGCTCAGTTATTTTGTAGAATGATTACCAATTCATATACTTAGCTTTTAAAAAATAATTATCAGCTATCTTTGTAAAATAATGTTTGTCAAATAGCAACTAATAAGTAACACATGAATGTGTGAATAAATGCATGAAAACCTGAATATTTCATTTATGAAGGTAACATATTAATATTAACTAAGAAGTAATTCTTGGTCTGGATTTCAATGCCACATTGACACTATATTAATATTTCAGTCTTCCCAAAACAAACTGAAATATTTGGTTAATTTTGTTCTTTCTGAGTCAAATTGAGCTACATTTTATAGAGACTAATTAGAACTTTTGAAGAGAAAAAGTAAAATATCTTTGGGAGATATTTCATAGTGGTAGAAATGGAAGTATGAGAAAATAAAGGACATTTACAAAATATTGAATGATTCCAAAATCACTGTGTTCATATCATCTTATTTTCCTACATAATCAGGGGGGAAAGAATGCAAATATGGATAAATAAAGAGTCAAAAATAAATAGAAAGACTGAAGATTCAGTCTTCCACCTGAATCAGGAAAGTGAAATTAGATTACACTGCCTGTAGGGCAACAATGGAGTTATGCTAAATATAACATTTCCCCAACCTTTATTGAAGGTAGTAGCTGAAAATTCTCTTTTCACACATAATTTCATCATGCCATTACCTCAGAGGAAAAGTGATAACAGATACAATCTTGACAGACAATGAAATCTTTCAAAGTAGTCTTTTCTTTTTCTAAAGATCTAGGTCCACTAGATATAATTTTAAACTAAATACAATGCTAAATTCTCTGACAAGAAAGTGGACAATTGCTATGCAGGTTAGCAATATGTTGATTCGTATAATTTTTTTTTCCAACTCAGAAATGTGATCGCTCTTTACAGAGCATTTGGTTGCATCACTATTATTTCAATTATGAGCTTATCTGGGTAATAATACAATAGGCTTTTTCTCATTGGACTACTATTCAATTTGTATAATTTACTTTAAATATTAAGTTTAAAGAAAAAAGGAATTTGTTCTCTTTTCATTTCTTTCAGGCTGCTATATTTTACCATAATACAGCAAACTAATAATTATCAATCCTTAAATGCCTTTTTTTGCAAATTAGTTTTAGAAAAGCAATTTAAAACTTCCTTCATTTTTCTCAGTAGACCACAAGATAATATTCTTTTAATTGCAGGGATTAGAATGCCTGATACTTTCCATTTTTAGTACAACATATTGACTTTTTCAATAATTATTCTATCTTGTATTTTTCTGGAGATATTTACTTTGTTGCTACTCTATTTCAGATAAATGAAGGAACACCTATTCTGATTCATCCAACAAACATTATTGAGTGTTCTCTTTGCGCAGTATTAACAGTGCTTATAAGATATACAAAGAGGTAAAAGGTCTGCTTTCTAACCCCTCAAGTGGGTTCCCATAGGCTCATGCAGATGAGGTCATAATGTGCTCCATGGAACAGTGTACCTTTTCCTTTATCTACATATGTGGCATTTCTATGGGTGAATGCAGCCAATGCTGCAAAATACACAAGGGAAACAATATTAATATGAATAAACTTTGCTGGCTGAATTATAACTTATGAATAGTTTTATAACAAATTTAAAATAACATGAAGTGCAATAGAATCTGAAGCACAAAGGAATAATTTGGACCTCAAAATGTTGATTTTCTGGGAAGTTAAATGTTTACTCATTACACAATATGAAAAACAGTAGAAGTCAAGAAAAGGGGTAAATTCTTATGTTCCCAGATTTGAGAAGAAGGTTTACCAGAGACAGTGACATAGATGAAATATTTTTATAATTGGAAATAATTATCATGGAAATGCAGAAGTGTCTTCTCCCCTCTCATAAGTTGGCCTCTAGGAAGTCAGGTTGGTAATTCAGGTATGTGACAGGAAGTTACCCCAGGTTAGAGCCATGCAAAAATAAAATTTATGATTAAGTAAAATTTTAGATTTGAAAGAAGTGAATTAGAACAAAAAGTGTAAGTGGCAATGGCAAGCATTCAAATATAAGCAAAAGGAAGATTTAAAACCAGTAGTTTGAGATTGAGTAGGAATAAGGGTAGAGTTCTAATTAGGATCATAATGTGATTAAGAGTGAATGATATAAAAGAAAGTTTAGAAGATAGAAAGGACCAAATGGTCACAACAATGACAGGGCCAAGAAGAGCATTTTGTTGTTCAACATTCCCAGGGATGGTTTCATGCCCACTCACACAAAAATAATTAATATCTAGTTATTTAATTTGATAAGACATTTAGCTCAAGATAAATATTAACACTGTTTCAACCACTGGTCTTTAACTTCTGAAAAGCCTAACATATAAGTGATAAAATGTTTTTAGCTCCATTAGCCCTACTAAGTATCCATAAGCCATGGTGACTCAGAATGGCAACAGATTTACTAATGTTTTACAGTTCTGATCTCTAGAAAGCTTTGAGATGTTAACTGTAAGACCATAACATTTTGATGTTCTTTATTATTGGAAGGAATTTATTAGTTGGTGAAAAGGGTATAGAACATGATAAATAGAATACCAGACAAAAATTAAAAGACCGAAAAAGAGAAGAAAATATACCTGATATAATAAGGGACAATCAGAGATTTCCTTATAAAGGAAAAGCTCACCTGCTCAGAACTCTTCTGGAAACTAAGTAAGGTTGTAGTCAATCAACCAGCCATAAATTCAAAGCCTAAGTTTTCTACTCACTAGGATATGACCCTGAGGAAGTTATTTACCTCTATAAGTTTTATATGGCAACAAGATGAACAAAACTGACCATTTCCTTTGATGATCAAACAAAACAATATACAAGAAAGTACTTTGCACTAATGCCCATGCATATGATAAACATTTATTAAATGAATGTGCTCCTTCTATGCATATTCTTATTTTCCATATATTTGGAGTATATTTACCAAATATACCTGTGTTTACCAAAAAATCTTAAAAATTGTGTATTTCCTTTCTTCTTAAACAGATTCTTGTGACTATTTTTTAAGATTTTCAGTGTCAGCACCTTAAATATCAACATAATTTTTCAAGAACACTCTTATGTGTTGCCCCTTCATTAAATTGCCCAAGTTTCTATGCTTTTGATTTCTTTGAATTAGTTTGAAAATTATTTTTGTTAATAAATTTAGGACTATAAATTGTTTATTCCCAAGTGATATATACTTGTATTAATATTTATAGTTCTAATTTTCCCAAACAAAATGTATTCCTCAAAAGTATAGCTGTGAAGAGAATAAATCTTAGGGCTTTAAATGTGCTCCAGACTATGAATACTCAAAATATTGTTCAAAAAAAACTATTGACTCTTTAAAGAATCTGATTTCATTCATATGATTGTGATCTGATCTTTTCTATGAAGCTTAAACGAAAGCATTAAGTCACTCTTGCTTGTAGCCATTTATAACTATTATTATGATAAGATTAAGATTCAAATCATATTAATAGTAATTTCTAGTTAAGTTCAAGAATTCATATTGTAAAGCAGAGAGAGTGTCGGTAGCTTTGCTGGTATAAGTAATCACTATGAGCCAAAAATATCTCTTTACAAGTACATATGTTAGGTGTTGAGTCAGGAACACTGAATACAATTGTTAGGAATCATTGCTGGAAAGAACATATTCAACATTCTCACTAAAGATAATGAATGTGATGCTTACATTTTCTGGTAAACTTAATGAACATTTGATAATCAGTAAGAAATATTATTTTTAATTTAGCTAGAGTTCAAAGTAGGAAGACACCATTACTACTTAGTTAGATGCCTAAAATAACATTTATCTGACATTTTCACCTATGTAGAAAGGCTATGAGGTAATTTCTCTCAAACAGTGAGATAAAAATGGTAATCATAACCATAAAATTCTTCAAGATTACACTTTTCTTTGAAAAATACCACTGTGTCATTGAAAACACAACACACAACAAATATTTTTTTCTCAATATCTTAGTTTTGATAAAGGAGTTCTGTGAAAAAATAGCAAATAGTCAGGAGTCATTGGTCCATTGGGTTAAGTCATTCCAATTGGATGGCCTTATTGCTCATAGAATAAATTGTATGATGAAAACTGAAATATAAAGCCTAAGGAAATCTTTCCAATTAATTTTATAAAACTAGTATAACTGTAACAGTGAAACATGATTTATTTCAGAAGAAAAGTACAGTTTATTCTCACATAACAAAGAAGTAAAAAAAAATTAAAAAGCAAGAAAATTGAACAATATATTAACTAATAATGAAATAAGCATGAGCAAAGATATTTTATGAGTGAATATATATTTAATATTAGGTTATAAATTTACATAAGTTTGCAAATAAAAGGGTCAAAGGGAAAAATAATGGATTATTGTTAAAGATATGAGGAATGCAAGGTCACAAAACTGGTATTTCTGGAACCAGAATTAAAAGTGGTTTGTTAATGCCTAGTTTAATGTTTTTTTAAATTGTTAACACAACTAAGAAACACATGAATACTTGCGAACATTTAGAGGCTCACAAATTAACTGAGTGAAACTGCTTACAATCTGAGGTTTCTAAGGCTTCTAATTAAAGTTTTGGTTAGAGGCTAGTTAGCTACAAAGTTTTAAAAACCAAGGAAAGCTCACAGTCATAAAAAGGCTGTGCCTGCAAGACAGAAAATTGACCTCTAAGGCCTGAATAAACTTTCACTGTGACAGATTTTTCTTCTGCATTGTTTAAAAATGAAGATTGCTTAACAGATGGAGCTCTTACACATTTTTGAAAACAACATATAGAATAAAAATGTAACTTTCAGATGAAATACTATAGGTCAATCATTTTACAATTGAAAACAAAAAGAACCAAAAAACACATTAAAGGACCACCTATCATTTAGTTGTGCATGTATGTATATGTTTGTTTAAAAACTAAGAGATTGAAAGTGGATAGTTGTCTAAATTAGAATTTTTTAATTCACTAATGAACCATCAGATGTAGCAGACAGGAATGTAGACAAATTTGCCTGAAGATGAGTGTTAAGGTCATTCATTTGATCTTAGTTCACACTTCTCTCATTAAAAATATGCATTTTTAGAAATAAATAAATAATTGAAATCAATTAAATCCAACAAGAGTCTCAGGAAATTTATGCCAGAAATCAATTGTTGCTTGAGAAAATAGCATTAAAAAAAATTCAGGTTTTTTTTTTTCAAAAGTAGTAATTGAACACTGTTTTCTTCCTAAAACAGTACCCTTAAGCACATTCTTTTTTTTTTTTTTTTTTGATTTGGAGTCTCAGTCGCCCAGACGGGAGTGCAGTGGCCGCTCCCCGGCCACTGCAGCCTCGACCTGCTGGGCTCCGGCGATCCTTCCGCCTCAGCCTTCCAAGTAGCCGGAATTACAGGTATGCGCTACTACGCCCGGCTAATTTTGTAATTTATTGTAGAGATGAGGTCTCGCTTGCCCAGGCGGATCTCGAACCCGCGGGCTCAGGCAATCCACTCACCTCAGCCTCCCAAGGCGCGGAATTACAGGCTGAGCCACCGAGCCCAGCTGCACATTCTTATAGTAAAACATCTTTCCACCCAGAAGAGCCGAACTAGAATCCTTTATTTATTTTTCAATTTTTAATTTTTCTATATTATATCAAAAGATATCACTGTTAAGACCTAACTTTGGATAACATACATTACAATGCAAAAGAGATTTTAGTTCAATGACTCCTAAATCTTTTAAAATAAAATCTACTCAGGCCCTTCTCTTACTAACCAGTGGAAAAATAAAAGATAATAACCAAGAATTAGTAAGGACAAGACATGTAACATTTACTTCTCATTTCATAAGAGAAGATTACATGATTACTCATAAGAGTGCAAAATATAGCAGACACTTTAATTTTACCTATTTTAAGAAAATATGCAAAGCAATTTAAATAGTTTTATATATTGTCCTTACAGGAAACAATCACTGTAAGTAAATTCTGGGAAACTGAGTTTACATTTGGTTTAGCAAGAGTAACATGGATTGTTTATACATATGGGGGAGCATATATGATGCATGTACATTAAAATCTAGTTATTCAGAAATTATAGGTCAAAACTTTAAACATGTATAAATACTTAATCATTGGAATGTTAACTCAATGCAGATAAAGAATGCTTTCAGGAAAAAAGATAAGAGGCTCTGTCTAATTTTCTTATAACATGCTAGTGATAGAACTCTTGGAATTAAAACAAAGAAAAAAAATTCTAATGGTAGCAGGTAGAGTCATTATATATGGAATGCTTTTAGCATAACATACCTGGGCAGTCTACGATTGCTTGTGCTAAAATAACCTTATATCTGTAGGTTTATGGGATGTGGCTCTGTGGAAAACATTCCTATCTTCCATGTAGCAACTAGAGAATAAAATGGAAATGTTTTGTGATTAAGAAGCTTATTCAGTTTGCATGGTAGGCGTGCATTTCTCATTTAGAAACCTTCTCAAAACTAGGCCAGAACAAGTTATAAGAGAAACAAGAAGCCGGGCTCGGTGGCTCAGCCTGTAATCCCGCGCCTTTGGGAGGCTGAGGTGAGAGGATTGCCTGAGCCCGCGGGTTCGAGACCCGCCTGGGCAAGCGAGACCTCATCTCTACAATAAATCAAAAAAATCAGCTGGGCGTGGTAGCGCGCGCCTGTAGTTCCAGCTACTTGGAAGGCTGAGGCGGAAGGATTGGCCGGGAGCGGCCACTGCACTCCAGTCTGGGCGACAGAG
>CAUYQG010052578.1:0-10039 GCA_963574415.1 Tarsius wallacei
AGCGCGCGCCTGTAGTTCCAGCTACTTGGAAGGCTGAGGCGGAAGGATCGCCGGAGCCCAGCAGGTAGAGGCTGCGGTGGCCGGGAGCGGCCACTGCACTCCAGTCTGGGCGACAGAGTGAGACTCCAACTCAAAAAAAAAGAAAATTAACCTTAAAGAAGTGATAAGAAAATTAAACTGAAAGATTCTATCTAATTGTGAGACTTTAAAATTGTCCGGAGACTGTGTCCATACGCTGAGTTCCTATGCAATAAATACAATTTAAATTAGTACATAAACAAATGAAAACCTAACTAGGAACATAACAAAGAGCTGAGTTTCAACTAATCATAAGCAGCTGGCTTTTAGTCAATCACACGCAGCCAACTTATCACACCATACCCAAAATAAAGCAGATGCCCCGCTGTGTAATCAGGGGACTTCTCCAGTTTTCTTCTGTGTGCAACCTATAAATCCACAGTTCACCCTTTTAGAATGAGGTTTCTGACACACAATTCATTAATTGTTCTTGGTTCAAATAAACTCTGCTAAATGTAATTAGTCTCAAGTTTTTCTTTTAATAAGAAAATCCAGAAAAAAATCCACGTATAATTGGTCAACTAAATTTTAATAAAAATAATAAGGCAATTTAACGAAGAAAATTTTTTTTTCAACAAATAGTGGTAAAACAACTAGATAAACATAAGTATATGTTATTCTCAAAAGCTACTTTATGCCAAGTGCAAACATAATTATTTTCGATGGATTGTAGACTTAATTATTAAAAGTAAGACTATAACATTTCTAAGGAATACATAAAAGAATATTTTTCCAAACATAAAAAGCAAAATGACTTTATGCTGAAAGAAACATTACTATAAAATGGACTTCATTAAAATCAAAACCCGTTCCTCAAGATACCACTGAGAAAACAAAAAGACAAGCTACAAACTGGGAAAAATATTTGCAGTATACAAATATGTCAAATGATATGCATAGGAATATATAAAAAACTTCTTTAAAATACTAAAATATAACAACTAAATTAAAAATGGAAAAATTCTCAAATACTTTAGAAAGATAAGAACATAAAAACGTGTTCAGCTTTATTGGTTGTGCTAGTTATTAACTTATTATTTCTCAGACCTTGTGATACCAGAGCTATGAGTATGTATGTATGTATATACCATATTTCTGCTTTTCTAGCAAAATATATGTTCATCCCACATGATATAAGAGATTCCAAAAAAGGGATCAATTTTTATGTCAGTGTCCTGAATGCCTCTTGGGAGCTTCCTACCTGCTTGCGGTTGCTGTGTATCTCCAAACCCTAGATTGTTTCCTCTAACTGGCAGCAGCAGTTTCTTTCCCTAGCAGCATCTAAATCCAGCATGCCATTTTTCTCTACTCTTACTAAACAAATTTGATTTTGCCCCTTATTAAAGACACCCTCACAGCTGACTTTCCTCCTCTTCATATGTCTGGTACCTAGGGATCAGGGGTCCTCCCCAGACTCAGAGACACTAGCATCCATAAAACAAACATTTTAACTACACAGGGCCCAGCTACAAATTTTAATTTGTAATAATGCTAACTTCTTTTTCCTGTTCCTCTAACTCTAGGGATGGCAACTGTTTCCTGCAGTAGTTCCTGCTGTGTTACCTTGGTAACACATTTATATACATATTCTACGTACACATGAGTACATTTTCAGTTACCGAGTCAAAAATTTTATATGTAGTTAACATTTTTTTAATTAAATTCTGTCTGGTTGAACACTTGGTGTTGTTGCTTTCTCCTATTAGACCCTGACTTATGTCATCAAGAGAATGCAAATTTTAACAACGATGGGATAAATTTCACACCCATTAGAATAGCTAAAATTAAAATATAGACAACACTAAACAATTCCTAGAATATAGAGCAACTGGAACTCTCATGCATTATTGGTGGGAGCATAAGTTGGTGCTATCACTCTAGAAAACTATTTTGCAGTTCCTTATAAAGACAAATATACTCCTACCCTGTGGGTCAGAAATACTACTTCTGGTATTTAGCTAAGATAAATTTAAAAAAATAAGAACACATGCAAAATAGCTGATAGCAGCCTTATCCAAGATAGCACAAAATTTTTAAAAATATCAAAAGGTACAATGATGAGATAATGCCCAACAAACTGTAGTATATTAATTAAGGGGGAAACTATTCAGTATTCAAATCAAATGGTATAAGAGATATACCCAGCAACATGGATACTTTTCAAAAACGTTATGTGAAAAAAGAGAATAGAGTATACAATTTCCTTTATAGAAATTTCAATTAGAGTAATGAGAAATGGTTGACTATAGCTGTTGAACATTGAAAAGAATGAGCATAAGATAACTTTCTAGAGTCACGACAATGTTTATTTGTTTTCCAATTAAGGAGCATTTGATACACAAGTGTACACTATAGACTAAATTGTACACTTAATGTCTGTGTATTTTATTGTGAATAAATTTTATCTTAATTATAATGGCATGAGAAGTATTTCTATATACTGACATAGAGTGAGATACAGAATATATACTTAACTGAAAAAAGTGCAATGCAGGACCATGTGTATGGCATGCTCTCTTTTTTTTTGAAAGTAGTTGTCAAAGTGTGGTCTGAGGACCTCTTTAGCATTCAAAACAATGCCAAATTTTATTTTTTGGAGTATGTATTATTATATATAAATATGAGATTTATAATAACATTAAATGGAATTATTTTGAAACATTTAATTGATTAATAAAGATTGAAAATTTCTCAGTTTTCACTTCTAAAAAGGTGAGGATATAGCTTTTATATGCAAAAGCTCTTTGAAGTACTTGATAATTTTTGAGTGTTTAAAGAGGTCCAAAGACAAAACTTTGAGGACTACTGAGGCAAGAAAACAGGTGACATATAAACAAACAAATATGTACATACATATAATTTTTAGTATATATATATTTATTCATACTATCCTGAATATAGACAAAATAGTCCCAAGTGAAAGAAAATTTACCATTATGAACTTACAGCAATAATTGTGCCAATTCCCCTATGCCCCAATTTCCATTTTATGAGGCAATTTGCTGGGAGATAGATGTTGTGCTACACAGGCTTCTGAGATTTGTACTATGGTTTAGAAACTTGAAATTGTGATTATGGATGATTCCGTAGGAAAGCTTAAGCAAAAATCCTCTTCCTCTTCCGAAACAGATTGGAAAAACATATTTCCCTCATGTAAACACATTTCCTTGGGAGGAGAAAGGGATGTCTGTCCTGTGTTTCAACCTTTTTTAGTGTAAATAAATATCTTTGAGGGGAAGATAAGATAAGTATCTCCAATACTTGGGATGCTTTGGGTTTCACCCAACCTTAAATGTAATCACATACATCCTATAAGGTAAATCTTTTACTATCTATTCAGTAGCTTTCAAGATTTTTTTTTTTTTAATTCAGATTTCAGCATTTTTTGTTTAGAAAGTCCTAAACATAAAGCATAAAACATTTTCTCTAGAGGTTGCAAATTATATGTAAAAACTTTGTTCTTATTTTTAAAAAATTACAGAATATATAACATAAATTGTTAATAAAATTAAACATTTTAGGAAATGAAGAAGCAGGTTAGTAGAAAGGAGTGCAACAAAAGCTAGAGTTCTCTGAACGCAATTGACTAGAAATTTTAGTCTCGGACTCACATACTAAAAAAAAAGTTTTGCAATTAGATTCTTGGTGAGCATTCATGTAAGAACTAAATATTCACACTTTTTGAGCTCATTCTAAGTAATCTATGCATGTACATCTTTCCATGACCCCAAATCACCACTCTATTATTATTTATTTATTTTTGTCTTAAAGCCCCCACCACTCATTCAGATAGCCTAGGATTTTAATCGCTGCTCATGAATCTGTTGTTACTTATCCCAAACAGATTTTATTACAATCAAAATATAAATGAAGGCTATTGCCTAAAATCAATGAGTTCGCATTTTTTAAAATTGCCCATATAAAGTACCACATCCAGGAAGTTTTGCAGTTAAATTCTATCAAACATTTAAAAATAAATAAATCTTTTTCATATTTCCTGGATATAAAAACAGAATAAAAACTGATGAATAAATTATATGAAGTATAATGTGCTAACAAAATTTGAAAAGTAGAATACAGGAAAATGATTTTATGATTAATATTTATAGACACAAGTGCAAGAATTTTAAATAAAATATTTTAAGTAGGTTCATTTACATATAAAAATGACAGTATACCATATGAAATAGTGTTTGTCACAGACATGCAAAGATATAACATGAGAAACTCTCTCATTTCAATTCACAGCAATGTTAGTCCTAAGGAAACATAATGCCTTAGTATCTCTAAACTCAAATTACAACACTCATTGAAAGCAAGAGTTCTAAATAATACATTAGAATAAACCATAGAAGAACATATTTTTAAGCACAGGACAGGAAAAGATCTATTAGACAGGACACAAAAATTATAATCATAATATATATGTATATATGTACATGTATATATACCATATGACAATATATCACATGAAATCGTGTAGGATTATTTTAAGAGTAAGAAGTAATCATGACAAGACTTTAATAAAAGGGTGAAAATGCAAGCCACATAGCAGTAGAAGTTAATTGCTGATATATATTTTTAAAAGAAATATATGTAAAGAGGACTCCTACAAATCAAATTTAAAAAGCAGACAACAAAATAAAATGCTCGATAGACCTACATAGGTTTTTATTTTTTTAAAAAAAGAATATCTATATGGCTAAAAAATGAACTCAATTGTTTAGGAAATGCAAAATAAAACCACAGTCTGAAATTTCTGCACTATTAGCAGAATAGCTAAAATGGAAAAGGCACAAAACTATTAGATTCATAAAATAATTAACCAATTTGGGAAATGCAACTTTAACATAAAAAATCAGCATCCATTGTTAGCAATACAAATATTAGAAATATAATAAGAAATGCTATATTCTTAATAGCAATAGACCTATATAAGAATTATGTAAATAATTCATAATAACATTATTAAAATGCAATTTAAACTTAAAAACTTAAGTTTAAAAAGATTTGGATAGAGAGCTAGATTCTAAAAAAAAACATCAAAAGTTGACATAGTGGTTCTGAAGTATGGGTGAATATACTTAGTCTATTAATATATAAGACAGCTTTTACAAACAAATAGTAAAGAGTAGGACATATTAACATATGATTAAAATACTGGATTATTGGCAGAGTTGGAACTTGCTAAAATAGTTACATCATTTACTAATTCTACACGTGACTCTCAATATGTGGTTCTTAGATACACAACATCAACACCCCTGAAAATTTACATATTCAAAGACTCAGGTCTCACTCCAGGGCTAGTGAATCAGAATCTTATGCTGCACTCCAGCAAACTGCATTTAATGAACTGTGGTATACTTTTAAAATGTAAACTTGACTATATTGAACTAATACGCCAAGTTTTCTTTGCTGATGTTTATCATCAGGAATGACTATAACTAACTTCCATGATTACAGAAGATCAAATTCCTGTGGTAAATAATTGCTTCTCTGATTGAACTCTAACTAATACACAAGCACTCCTGGTGATTTGGTGATTTTGATGCTTGGTAAAGTTTGAGTGTCACTGCTTTAGAGATATTACAAAGCATTAGAGAGAATGTTGAGTTTAAAAAGTGTTCAAGAAAACTGGCTCAACTTTTTTTTTTTTTTTTTTTTTTTAGTTGGATTCTCACTCTGTCGCCCAGACTGGAGTGCAGTGGCCGCTCCCAGCCACCGCAGCCTCGACCTGCTGGGCTCCGGCGATCCTTCCGCCTCAGCCTTCTAAGTAGCTGGAACTACAGGCGCGCGCTACCATGCCCAGCTAATTTTTTGATTTATTGTAGAGATGAGGTCTTGCTTGCCCAGGCGGGTCTCGAACCTGCAGGCTCAGGCAATCCACTCACCTCAGCCTCCCAAAGGCGCGGGATTACAGGCTGAGCCACCGAGCCCGGCTTGGCTCAACTTTAGAATGAAAAATAGACTATTGCTTCACGCAACAACAAACTTTGATAGATTAAAGATGTAAATATGAAATGTAAACTACAATAGCAATATAAATAATATAAGAGCATTTCTTCATAACTTTGGACTGACAAATAATTTGTACAACAAAGCACTAAGGAATAAATAATAAGCTTATAAAGCTTTAAAAATTGTATTTGGTGAAGAAAACAATAGACAAAATTTACAGACAGGTGGCTTTTTAATAATTCTAATTGTTGAATAATATATTAAAAAGAAATAATATAAGAAAGTTTTATATTTCTGTATGATAAAGACTGAAAGTTCCAATTGGTAACATAAGTAAAACACAATCTATTGAGATAAAAATATGAATTATTAATAATTATTTGAATATATACATAACTGTAGAAATTGGAAAATACAAATTAAGGTTATAATAAAATTCTACTTAGTTTTTTATTGTTGTTAAGGTAAATTACCACAAACTTTACAGAAAACACAAAAAATTGTATCATCTTACAATTATGTATGTAAAACAGAACTTGGGGTTATCTCAACTGGCTCCTTTGTTTCACAAATCTAAAATCAATGTATTGGCAGGTGGTTTCTTATTGGAAGGCTCTAGAAAGAGTCTGTCTTTAAGTTCATTCAAATTGTTGGTTGAAGTCAGTGTCTTGTGACCATAGAACAAGAACTGAGAGTTCCTTTTCCTTTCTGGCTGTCAAACAGGGAGCCACTTTTATTCTCAGTAGACCATTCACGTTCACATTCCGGGCTCCTACTCTCCTACTTCCATCTTCTAAGAAAGCAGCAATGGCAGGTCAAGTCTTTCTCATAGTTTGAATTTTTCTGACCACTCTTCTGGCTCATCTCTTGTCTGCCTCCCTTTGCCTCTCAGACTCAAACTTGTGTCTTCCTCTGCTGATATTAACAGTTCATTAAATTCTGTTGGCTCTATTCAGAGTCCAGGATAAACTCTAGTTTAAGGTCAGCTCTTTGGCAACCCTAATTTTATCCACAAAGTTGCTTTATACTTATGTTAGTGTTTGAATGAATAACATAGGAAACTTGCAGGTGGAGGCATCTTTATAATTCTGCCAGCCATAATAGTGCTTCCAAAATATTAGCAAAAACTAAGAAACATTGGCAATAATATAATATGATCCTTCAAAGTGTTTCTGTTGAAAAGACAAATTCTTGTATTTATTTTAAAATACACTTAAATGTCATTGTTCTTCATGGGTGTGCACATATATAAAATGAAAGAATGTGTTTATTGAAAGCAAATTTTTTTAAAATCATATAATAATGTGTATTTATAGCAGATGAGAAAAGAATAAAATATTAAAATAAGATATAAAAGGAAGAATTGTGTCATGCAGCTCAAAGTGTACTTTATTTATTTATTTATTATTTTTTTTGAGTTGGAGTCTCACTCTGTCGCCCAGACTGGAGTGCAGTGGCACGCTCCCGGGCACTGCAGCCTTGACCTGCTGGGCTCCGGCGATCCTTCCACCTCAGCCTTCCAAGTAGCCGGAACTACAGGTGCGCTACCACACCCCGCTAATTTTTTATTTATTGTAGAGCCAGTTTGCCGGGGTGGGTCTCAAATCCGCAGGCTCAGGCAATCCACTCGACTCAGCCTCCAAAAGTGCGGGGATTACAAGCTGAGCCACCGAGCCCAGCCTAAAAGTGTACTTTAAACTGAGAAGTGTGATGAAAACAATCATGTACACAAGAAGAAAACAAACCCATAAGGAAACAAAAAACAAACCTTTCTGGGAATACAAGATAAACAGAGGAAAATCATCTCTTGTCCTGTTTCTCTCTTCCTGTCAATTCAAACATATATTGAATTCTGTGCTCATAGCTCCAGGGAAGTATGAAGCAGATGAAAATCAGAAAGATATAGCAAATCATGATAACCTGTCTTTCAAAGCCCAAGTATTTTTCCCCTCTGAGGTCTGATGGGATGAGGAAAGGGAAGGGGTTTCAAAGGAGGTTAAACTTGAGAACTGTGTACATAGACTGAATTACTTGAGAAAATAAAGGGAGAAATATCTTAATATTCTGGGTCTTTCCATTAGTTTCAAGAGAAAGAAGAAGAGAAGAATGTATAAAGAATTGAGGCAGAGGAGTCCTAAATCACTTCTTAGAAGTATTCAAGTAGAGTTTCAAAGATCCCAGGTACACATTACAACCAGCTACATGAGAACATGCATAGTTCTACAGTTGAAATTTAAAAAAAAATATAGACACCAGCCTTGAAAAAGTTATTTGGACGTGAACTAGTCCATCAGGAAGGCAACTCATTGGATTGCAATCAAAGAACAATTGGGGCACCATATCTCCCATGTCCCAAATGTCTTGGCACTGCATAAGATCACAAAACTAAGTGATAATTCAAGAGACTTGGGAACTTCAAAGAGAGTATCTGTGGATACATGCTCCACTGGTATGGCAAAATGAGGTCTAGAAATTAATTAAGTAAAAGTGTCTTCAATAGGAATAAAGTTACATTATTGTATGTAAAGATTTCTTAATTATATTTATATAAATTGCAAGTGGTTCAAGACAATGATGTGACCAAAATTACTATCAAACTGGATATCTATTGAATTTTATAACATAGTGACTGGTGATTTTAGTGATAGGCAAAATGAATTATAAATAAAGGAGGTGAGAAATGGAGCTTTGTGATAACCATCATCATGACAGAAACACAATGAAGGAAATTAAAGGGTGGCTGGAGAATGAATAGAATTGAAGGACTTCCAGATTGACTCTCCAGCTAATGTATATGCTGGAAATCCTAAATCGCTCTCAAATTTATGTACTTTTCTTCATTATTCCCACATCAACACCAGCCTAGTTCAATCTATGATATTCTATCTCCTAAACTACAAGCAATTATCTTTCTTAACCTAAAAGTGTATTTTAAAAAAACAAAACAAGAGGAGATAAAAGGCAAAAGACTCAGAATGAATGTGATTTATGTTGTAGGATGCACGTTATATGAGGACTGACAATTAAGTTCATAAACTCATCCTAGAAAAAGTGCTACATGCCTCCTTGCTATGGTTACCTTCGAAGTACTCCCTTTGGGGACTATCCATGGGTGCCAGTATCTAGTCCACCCTTGAAAGCAATTTTGGAACTCTTTCTGGAATGGGCATCAGAGCTGTTGTTGTATTATCCCTGATGTCCTGAATGTCACCAAAATGTCTTCTTTTCAACATTTCCTTTATGTTCAGGTAGAGAAAAAAGTGACCAGGGGCAGATTAGGAAAGTAGAGAGGATGTTCCAATATAGTTATTTGTTTATGGGCTAAAAACTCCCTCATAGACGACAGTGCTGTGTGAGCTGGTGCATTGTCATGATGCAATATCTCCTTTGGGACCATTTTTGCACACACCTTTCTCATGCCAAGATTTTTGGTTAAGATTTTTCTGTTTCTCTATCGATGTTTATTTGAGCTGGTATGCTTTTTATAGTCAGCCGACAATTTTGACACACTATTCAATGAATTTTTGCAATGTTTTCATCAATTCTGCTCATTACTGGATGTCTTGACCTCTCTTCATCAGTTATGCTTTCTCTCCCTCAGAAAAACATTTAATCTATTTGTACACTGCCATTTTCATCTCAGCATTATCTCCGTAAACTTGGGCTAACATGTCCTTTATTTCACTTCCACTCTTGTCAAGTTTAACAAGACATTTAAAGTTTGTTTGTTGCTCTAACATTCTCCAACATTTAAACTCCAATATTCTTGCAACAGCACACAAAAACATGCAACAACAATAATAAATGCCACTCAGCAAGACACCACCATACTCAACACAGACACAGCTGTGTGACATTGATATACCAAGGTTATAAAATTTTACCAGGTTGTTTGTACAATGCTGCCAACATAAGCACTCTGTGGCAAGTTTGCAAGCTTAATTGTCAACCTTATTATATGTAGGTCTGATAACTCAGCCAACTCTAGAGGTCTGTCATG